>DWNE01004854.1:0-14658 GCA_018249875.1 Cecropterus toxeus | reverse complement strand
CCTCAGATGAACTACGCGCTCGTTTGCAGTTTATAAGTCAAATACAAAAACTCGACGTCAAATACCATATCATCATAAGCACGATCGTCACCCATAATCGGAATTAGCGATTCAAATTTGTTACGACCGTTGACATAATGTGTTTCGGTGTTAGACTGCCATAACTGAATGCAAATCGGAAGTAACGTTACGATGACATAAAGTCGTGTAACAAAATAACAATCGAAACTTTGAATAAAAACGTTAGCTCAAAGATTACAAGAGACATCGATTTGTGTAAATTTTGTTTGTATGATTTTTTGTCCCCAAATTTTAATGAGACGATATTGTGTAACGAAACAAGGAAGTACGGTTAAACGACAGATAAATTTGTCTCAAGACTTATTAATGCACATCGCATTATTAAAACGTGTTTCAAATTCGTGAATTTACATATAATTATACGAATAACTTACAATAAATTCGAGATGTTTTAATTAAACGTAACGATCAACCAACATTTAGCATTACATTTAGGAATATGGACGCACGCCCACTATAAAAAAACAGCTTTATGCAATTTAAATTTAAGATCGAGTTTTATAAACGGAGATTCCATTTCGGATGCTGCAAGATGGATAACATTCCTGAGCTAACGTGGTACTCTAATAAGAGAGATGTTTCATTTAACTTGAAAACGTTAGTCACATAACGGTACTAGTGGTCGCAGAAACAAACGAGCACATACAATAAACTAGAAACTTCAAAACCAAGCAACAGAAGAGGAATTAACATCTGTAAACTCATCACGCACCTCCCAAATTTACATAGGACGTGATCCGAAAACTATAAATAACCTTTTACAACAAACGATTGTTTCCGAAAATCTTAGCTATGCGCAACTAAAGTGCGTTGGCCAACGAGAATTTGTTTTGCAATGCCCGTAGTTAACCTTATTCGCGCCTGTTAAGTATAATTTCGAGTTTCTTTTGCCATTTATGAAGTAACCGCACTTATTTTGCGTGTCATATGCCATGGAGACGGAAAGAAAGTCAATAATATCATATAACATCATTATAACGGATGGACCAATTATGTAAAGTAGAGAAAAATGTGCATCTATTTAAATTACTACATCGCACGTAACAAGTTATAAAACACGTCCGCAAAGAATCTTAGAAAGATGTTTTAATCAGCCACAACGATTACTCTCGCTTTGTTTGTAAATTAAAAACTTATGTTATGAAATAACTTTAGATTAATTGATATTATAGATTTAAGTGAAGTGATTATGAAGAGGTTGTTCAATGGTGTTGGTGTGTTTTTATAACTCAACCATTTGATTAGCAAATATGTAATAACCTACTCTTTATAATTGGATTCCGGAGGTATCACCGCAATACCTATTTCTGCCTCCAACAGTAACGTAGTGCCGTTCAGGTTTAAAGGTGTGGTAAGGATAAAAAAACTTACATGAACCGTTTCAACTTAGTCTTTATGTTTAACCCAACATACTCTTATTTGGTCGACGTCGAGTATTCTTAGCAGTACTCTTATAATATTTGTGGTTTGTATTGCAGATAAAGATAAAGAGCTTACGATAATTGTCACCATCAGTTGAAACATGATCGTTGAAAATGAAAAGTAGGTAGCAGTGTATATTATAAATTTAATAAACATTTTAAATAAATGAAGTTTCCCGAAATTACGTACTAAAAATGCCGAGCTTACGCAAAACACCCAGCGGCATTAAATATATTTGCCGTGGCGCGGATAAAGGGGATGTTAGCGAGGGAGGACCGCCCACGCGATATCGATCGCAGGCAGGCGCCGGCTGGCGACGTCAGTACTGCGTCATTGCGATACCCTCCGTTCCTCCGAAGCTAGGGTTGGTAACTTGTTCTATTCATGGAGCAAACCGTACTTCTTACAAAATTTTTGCAAATATAAAGCACTTAAGGGACTAATCAAGTACTTCTTTTGACGACAACTCACATTGCTGCTCTTTTGCTGAGGGCCTTGATATTGACCTTGTATTACAAATATATAGTAAAATTCTATTCTATAACATGTAATACAATTAATTAAAATGCAGTGGAATACTATATATAACAGTACGAGTGGTAACCCTATCGGTAGCTGAGCTATTCATGCCCCCTAACTATTCAGCCGAGCGCTGTACATAAGTAGTGCTTCTTTTTGCTTAGGTATTAAATTGATATGAAGAGGGGTGTCATTGCGAGTATAAAGGCGATTTCGTGGGCGAAATATGCTTTTCTTGTTGCAACGAAAGAATGTGGAGTGAATATGCAGTAATTTGTACTACATTTTATTATTCATATATCTTACTAGTATTATAGATGCGAAGGTTTGTGAGTTTGTTATACTCGCAAAAACTACTATGTCGAATTCAGGCTTGTTATCGACACGAAATTTTGCATCTGGATACGGATATAGAAATAATATTATACCGGTTTCAGTTACGGATATTATATTTTTAAGGAATTTTAAACGTAAAATACAAATAATTTGGTTTTATTGACATGTTATCATTTGCTATTACATTCAATCATGTCAGTTATAATGATAACTGACATGATTGAAACTTAATCCATTTTAACTTTTCTTTACCAATACTAAAAAACATGTCTCGAATCATATCCGAATTTATCCGAAACATTTATATCGGATACGGTTACCGTAAAGGATATTTTTTTTATTTCGGATATCCGGGTTTCGGTTACGGTTACAGAGCTCCATAACATCCCTGGTCGATTTTTTACTAAAATTTTACCAACAAATAAGTTATGGCCTAGATTGACCGAAGCGGACGGAGACACGGGAATAAGGTACTTACTATAGTATACTATAATATACTACTAACTATACTATTTATTTGAATAGTATCTTTTTTATTGTACTAACAAAAAAGATACTATTCAACTAAATCGAATATTCAAAGTTGATGAATTTGCAATTATAACGACGTTAACAAAGAAAGTTTTAACAGAATTTAAAATTCAGTGTCTGCAGACACAACAAGAAGAAACAAGAGACAAGCTTGTCTAAGAGAAAAACGTTTTAATATGTACCTATTTTTAAGCTTCATTTACTAATTAATCTTTAATTTTGTGTACGTATAGTAATTGCTTCTACAGCGACTCAATAATAAACATACAGTTAACATTCTATAGCAATCCTATTAAATATTATTAAAAAATAATATTCATCAGGTGGTAGAAATGTGTTATCTGACCAAAAAGATACCATGCCAACTATTTCTAGCGTGTTGTAGTTTTTGAGCTGCGTGGGAAGGGTGTGGTTACCGGTTCACTTTCGTATGAGACGAAAATCTTAGTCCTCGGGAGAAGCTAAGTGATTGACTTCAGAAAGGTTCCCTGTTCTATATGAAGTTTCTTACAGATGTCTATGGGCGGCAGTAACCACCTACCGTTAGTTGTACTGCATAGGTATACGTTTACTACTTCAATATAATAAAAAAACTCTCCGACATGTACTTTAGGTTCAAAATGTGTTCATATGAATCTTGTGTACATATATTTAGTTATGTCCCTCGTGTCCAATTAACCATTAAAGTACGGTTTGACTACGCGCAAACGTAAGTAACAAAGGGACTCATTACGGAGAACAATGCAAAACTTGTTAACAATGAGTTCTTTTCACAATTTGTTTACCTTCAGTTACATAACTGAATGGACGCACTTGATTTTACCCCCTTCCTTTTGTAGTAGTCATAGTATGGAAAGCTAGAAAACATTTGTTAAGATACACAATATAAAAGCAATACGCTTAGATTCTGTAATTGTGTCTAGTGTACATTGTGTCTAATTTGTGTAATATAAACGAACGCAATTGACTTTTGTATTTGTACTAGAAACAGAAAGTACTTTACAAAACGCTGGTACGGTTTGATACGTATCTAGATATGGCAGTCATTAACCTGGCTTAGTTTTGGGTTATTGAAGGTTTCAAGGTATAGGAAGGGCGCGTCTCGAGTTGATATCACAATTTGTTCTGCCATAAATCGTTTAACATTACTAGAAAACTGAATTAAATTAAATAAAACATGTTTCTCTCCTCCTATTGAACATTTTCGACATATAATTACTGGTTAAAGACGCAAATCTCACTATAGGAAGATAAAAAATCGCTCATAAGTAATGTACGTCCCCTAAATAGGAAATACCCAACTCAAATAGATACCTCATAAAGGGGGTTGTGATGGGTATCGTGCGATGTGTGGTAGTACGTAAGTCATTAACTTGTCCGGTATTTGCGTGTTGCATTTACACGAAGGTGTTCCGAGCCAGGCTAGTGTGATTGTAACACCAAGGCAGACAACTACATGTAAACAAAACTATTCACTTATTAAAGAGGTATAAAATTCGGAAGAAAAGCAACAAACATAATTAATGAGGCTACCATAGTGCTGACCAAAGTAACAGATATATCTAGTCTGAAATGAAGCTTTTAGCGCAGGACTCGAATACAACTATTATAATTTGGGTACGGAACCCTAAAAACGTGGACATATATATAAAAGTATAATAATATAACCCCAAACTTGACATAAGGGTATGGAAGCTTTAATTCCCTATATAAAGAGCATTAATTCCTCGCGTGCACTGCACTGACATTACTTTTATAAACGGCTGAGCAGGGGTTGGAATAAAGTAATTGCTCGTTCCTACCCTTCCTCGGTGTTTCCTTACATTTCCGGCAAATGCATCAGCTATTAATGATTATTAGTATGTTTTCTGTTGTCGATACTCACGCAAAACAAAAGATAAGTAACATGGATCTCAAAATATAGCGTATTAGAAAGTAATTATAACTGCCTTACGGTGAAAGAAAACATCGTGAGGGAAGCCGCACACCTGGGACTGAAAAAAGAGTTCTCAAAAGTGTGTGAAGTCTACGATTCGCCTTGGCCAGCGTGGTGGAGTATGGCCTAAATACTCTTTCATTCTGAGAGAAGACCAGTGCCCAGCAGCGGGGCAATAATGGGTTAATGATGATGTATCTCAAAATAATAAATAAAATAATATTAATAATTAAAAAAAATGATTTTTGTACGAGTGTTGAGCTTTTCAGTACCTAACGTCATTTTTTTTTCAGAAAAAATCTTTCATTTATATGTATTATATACATAGGACTGCATGATAAATAATAATTGGTCCATTATACCATCCAAACCGAACGTGTGTGAAAAAAATCTGATTAATCATTTGGGGGAGATTTTCTAATAAGAAATCGCGAAAAAATCGTGGAAGTAAACTTTTGTATTTGTTGTAGAAGTGTTTAAAGTATATCTACCGATGTCCTAAGCATTAAAATATCGGGTTATATTTTCATAATCAAACATCAATTACTACAATGGAATGGGAGAACTCCCTATGCCTACAGAGGGGAAGTTAACTGTCGGGAAATTTCATTTACAAGGGTTATTAGAAGGAAACTATGTATATATACAATATAAACGAATGCATAAAAAATATGTAAAGCGTTTTCGAATTTATTTACTAAAACATGGTTGAGTGGTTCTTTGTTCATTTTTGTAGTCAATGGTTAGAAGAAACCTTTTTCATAGTTTTGGTAAGGGAAGTTATTGAACTCCGTAGCCGTATCGGATATAAAAAATTCTAATAATTTCATCTTTATTTTTGAGGTTTAGTTAATAAAGCTTAAAAATTATTAGGTAGTTATAGCGTAAAGACGTAAAGTCACAGCGTAGTCATTTTTCAGACTTTTTAACATGGTAGACGCGTGCCGTGGCACAAAATGATATTCATCTATCCAATGTGTATTAGTATCTTAACACTACGGCGCAAATTGTATAGAAAAACATATTTTACACTTTGGCACGGCGTATTCGAGGTCTGTGGAACTAGAATTCATGGTTGTGGTACGTAATGATAATTTAATAACACTACTATATTTTTGAAACAAACGTACGAAACACACGTTCAGTTCAAAAGCTTAGACTTCTTTCGAATTAACACAAGAAACGCTACATATTACTAAATATTAAATATTATCATTAATATTATAAAGCAGTAGAGTTTGTTTGGTTGAACGCGCTAATCTCAGGAACTACTGGTTCAAATGGAAAAAAAATATTTTTGTGTTAAATAGTAAATTTATCGAGGAAGACTTTAGGCTATATACCATCACGCTAAGACTAATAAGAGTGGAGCAGCGACGAAAAATGTTGAAAAACGGGAAAGTATTATTATTTTTGACGCATATTTTTTACGCAAGGAAAGCTGTTGTGTACTCGGGTGAAACTGCGTGGCACTGCTAGTTATTAAATACTTTAGTAACTTGGAAGCAATCTAATTTGAATGAAACAGGAACGAAATTAGCAGTACAATACTACCATTACTATGATACTAGCTTTTACCCGCGGCTTTGCCGCTCGGTCACGTTTACCGAGTTAAAAAATCCTATGTGTGATTAAGACAGAAGTTTTCATAGGTCATAAAGCAGATTTTAGTATGAAAGAATAACAAGCATACATACATCCTCACAAACGTTCTTCTTTATAATATTAGCATGATTAACAGGAAACTTGATTATTTTTAATTTATTTTTTGAATATAAATCAGCTTTGTTATATTGAAATCATTGCTTCAAACAATCTCCATAATATTATAAAAATAAAAATATAATTTTTAACACAATATTTCAATAATGGAAACTTTCACAATAATATTTAAATCAAATTGGAAATAAAATTGTATAATGAACAGTCTCTTATGAATATTCTTACTTATTTGAAAGGGTAATAGTAAAAATGCGGTTTTGCGCAACTGAGCGAAAATAACTAACAATGTTTAACTTAACCTTGGGTGAAATAAAAATTCGCAACTAGTCGCCAAGTGCTCTACCGTTAGAATAGTGTAGTTGGTTTAGTAATGCCTTAACTGCAGATTACAGTAAATTTAGATAGCGCAAGGGCACCGTTAGAATAGGATGGAAGAAGATAGGATAGAAGTACTTAACTTTTTAAGCTGATATTATCGCGGAATTGATACATTTTGATGTTACGGGTACTCACGATATGCAGTTTCTGATTTTCTTTTTGCCGATATTTGGACGCAGTTACATGGATCGTAGTCACGGCGAAACGCCGCGTCACGCCGTGACCACGATCCATGTAACTGGGAAGAAATATCTCTATTTTGGTGGATGTTTTGTTTGATTAAGTCATCCTATCATGTTGATAACTAGTCTGTTAAAATAAAACATTCTTTAATAACTGTTCTTGTCGATAGTGGACACTAATCCATAAAGATTTACCTAAAACAAAGGTAAGGCAAAACGTCACACTCAAAAACTTGTACAAAGCAACATCTATAACGTGTATCTATAACGCAATCGTGTACAAGTATAATAACATAATTTATGTATAATACTGCAATTTCACCTATTTCTAGCGTGAAGCAGTTCTCGCGTTTCGGTGGACGGGGCTTCTCAGTCCTCGGAAGTAGCAACGCTCTGTGGTCGACTTCATATAGATCCCCTGTTCTATATGAAACCATTTACCATCAGGTGGGCTGCTTGCCCATTTGCTACTTCATATAAATAACATAAATATAAAACTATACATGTAGCTCATTCAAAAAGATTTTCAGTTCAATGCGTTCGAGCAGCACGCACGCGACTGCATTGCGAAGTCGCTCATTGCCGATCACGTGCGTGTACTCGTCATGAAGGTATTAAATTCTCGATTCCTAACAGACTATACTATTAAATGGATTCCGATTATTTTTATACGCACCTACGTAGATGTTTAGTTATATAAGATACAGTTTTCATTGTAAACTCTTAATGATCTGGAGGACACGGTTTCGTTGAGGAAATTTATCGTTTGAGGTAGTCCACCGTGCTCATGAAAAGGTAATCATGAACTTAAATGGATACTCAAGGTGGTAGAACGAGTATGGTTCGTATCGGTTCGTTGGGGAATTAGCACCGCCACGCTTATTTCTAGAGAAAACACACATGTTTCTTGCATTTCGGTAAAAGGGTTGTGGTTGCAGACTCTCTTACGTATAAGGCGACCATATTAGTCCTCTGGAGAAGCAACGCATCTGTGACTGACTTCAATTAGAACTGTCCATGGGCAGCAGTGATCACTTTTAGGTGGGCTGCATGCACGCGTGCTGCTACAAGCAGATAAAAAAAAGATGCAAATGTACTTTTAGCATTATTACCAACATTCTATAGTCTTTCGGTAACGAATCCTGAATGAACCGATACGGGTAAAGATACCCACAGCAGAGCTGATAAAGTAAACGGCAACTTTTGAAACGGCACATATATCATATATAACTTTCTATGTACCTTGCAATGGGGTGCGAATTGTAAATAATATAAGCGTTTGTGCACGCAGTCAACGCAATGGGGTGTTAAAACAGAGTGCAGCCTGAGGCATCCGACATACAACTTGACAATACCATCTTGTCGTTGGAACCTTATTTTTAGTTTTAGGACACTGACTTTTGACGAAGTCATCCAGTGTCAAAATTAGATACACTACAGCGTCGAAAATCCGAACCAATAAGGACCATATTATGTAGTCGGATTACCGATTTGTTCGAATTTACGAACATAACCTAGCAATGTCATTTAGGCCCATATTTGGGATACAGTATTAAAAAACAGTTCTGGAAAACAAACAACCATCATTCAAACTGTTATCGTTTTAGAAAAGTAGAAAAGTTAGTAATCAGCTCTAGAAGCTATTTATATGCAATCAACATAGGTATTCCAACCATAAAAGTTAATATAAAAATCATTAATAAATAACTTTTAGTCAATTTGGAAGTGCATTTCTTATGGTTTTTGAACTTCGGATTCGGCCAAAAATCGACCTTAGTCGGACACTAGAATTTGTACGTTTGGTATTTTTTACGCTGTCCTACTTACTATTGGCATAGCAAATAAAACACTACTGTACTACCAGTATGAATTCGATCGTAAATGCACGAGTATGAATTCGACCTTAAATATCATTAATTTTTTCATGTGTCCAGTAATCGCACTAGAAACACCGGCGCATGTGCAATCAGCCTAATAGGGATGTCGAATGCAGAGTAAAGTGTACGGTATGCGGCAGAATACCTAGCGGCGACCGGTGAAGGCGGCATTCCGCGCGATCCGACGTACGAACCGCGGTCGCTCAACGGGTCTTGGACCTTACAATGGGGTACATTTCTGTTCACTGGAATTCACTAGATGATGGAAATGCCAACGTATTACGATCCCAGTTTGAAATAATCCACAAGTATACTTACGCTAAGATAACACACGCATATAGGTATACATACACTAGGGAACGGCTTTTCATTCCTTGAGAGAAAAGATTAAATAAAAACTTTCTTATTCTAGTGTTTGATCTCGGATAAAATATTACTGATTATGTATTTGAAACATAAAAGAGGATGTAACAGCCGATATTACAAAAATAAATCTTTTTGGTAGGGAATACATTTTACACTACATTGTAGATATAAACAAATAAAAAAAAATTGTCAAAATCGGTTCACTCTAACCATCCATTTCGATGTATCTAACATAAAAAAAATACAGACGAATTGAGTACCTCCTCCTTTTGGAAGTCGGTTAAAAATAAAACTAATAAAAAAACATGTGAGAATGTATAATAATAAGAGCACGGAAGGTCATGTATACAGTAGTAAATAATATAAGTTTGTTATGTTTTGTATCGCAATGCAAACAGACATGACAAAATAATTTTGAAAATCGGTCCAGAAACGGCGGAGAAATCGGTGAACATACATAAAAAAAATACAGTCGGACGTATAACCTCCTCCTTTTCGAAGTCGGTTAATTAATTAAACACAGTCATACCGAACGATAAAAGTTGATTTACAATAACAATAAACTTTTCTGGAAATAAACACGTCGATTTTTAATTAAGCCGGCTGAGGTCACCGTAAACACAGTGACAATAAAGAAACAGGTTGAAGCATCACATCACGGTAACGTACGAATGAGTCATCTTCATTTATACGATCCCGACACGGCACGAGGAAAAAAGTATATCGAAACGATTCACAGCATCCGGGGTGTTATATTATTGACAAAGTAACAAGCAAACGAGGGTGGAAACACCCTTTGTGGATTGAGTACGGAGACACCCCCCTCTCACCTATTTCTGACTAATAATAACAGTGGTAGGCATTGCTGTGATTTACTTTAAAAGTCTTGATCGGGAAGACTTTCATGAGGCTAACTAACTTAGTCATCAAGGGTAGCGATGCATCTGTAATCGGCCTGAGGTCAATCGGACTCCAATCCAATTTGGAGTTGATTATATATGACCATGGCAGTGATCGTACCATAAAGTGAAATGCAATTAATAAATTAATTATATATGATTTATAAAAAATATATATGGTCCATTTGTTCTCAATGGTCACTGCATCTTAAGAATAGTTTGAACGAAATCTATGCAGAAGTAAATAAATACCTGAAGCAGATCATAGGCGCTTTCGAAAATAACTGGGTTGAAACTACGTATACTACGTTTGTAGTACATCCTTAAAGTCCAGAACATAGCCAGTAAGATCTTGGTGCCATGTACATGGGCAAGTTCGATGAAGATCGATTTACCTCTGTCTTCACAGGTAACAAAATCATAATTAATAATTAGGTATTCTAAAAGCAAAATTAAGTATTCTAAAAGCTATTAGGACATTTTTGGCTTATGTATGTTTATTTGTCGGTACCCAACATACGAAGGAAGTACAGGTCGAAATTAAGTGTTATTCTTATTTTCATGCAGTTCCTTGAATCATCACAGGAAGTAGAACCAAATATCAAACGCGTGCGCAAAGTTAGTAAACTAAACACCGATTTTATACACAGATATATGTACATACAATTCTTTTCTTAGATACGGATTCTCCTTGACACGATTCCGAATATCGTTGAAACGTCTCAGTATTAATGTGAAATTTTAAGACAATTTTTTCTTTACTACGTTTACGTTACTTCTTAATTGTGCTTAATATTTTGTGTATGAAATTTGTACCCAACCCGCGTTTGACGACCGCGTGGCGAAGCGGTCACCATACCGGTCTGACGCGCAATGGGTCCCGGGTTCGATTCCCGGTCAGACAGAAATATGAATGTTAGTTTAGATTTCTGTTCTGGGTGTGGGTGTTTGTGTATTCGTGTTTGTGTGTCCATGGCACCCACGACACAGGAGAAAATCCTAGTGTTAGGGCTATAAGTGTAGAAAGCGTGTGTGTGTACCTATAATTGAGGTAACAGTCGCCACTATTATTCTTGTTTAGCTCCAATACAATGTAATGGTGTTTACTACGTTGTTACAACTAATAAATAAATAAAACCAAAACACGCAATACAAATACCATTACCACTATTTCAATACTAATTATGACATAAGCACCTGTACTATTGAGTAGTACATTTTTTCACTTATAAACATATCAGGCCGCATTTATAACTGTCATCGGTCGTGTAGAGTTCAATAGGTGTGTGTCTGAGCTAAATATTTGGCGACCGCTTTCTATAACATCTAATACAAAGTTGCATAAGCCAGATTACGATCTTGATCGATTATGGTAATAAACTATGACGTAATACGCTACGTATATTTTTTGGGGTACCGTACCTTAAAAAGAAAAAGGAACCCTTCTAGGGTAGTCTTTCTGACTCTTGTCTATAAGGACTATTTTTCTTAGTGTAACCCGTAAGGTATCAAGTTGAAATGTGTGACAATTTGTAACAGTAAGCAAAGGTATTGAAAAAAGGGAATTTAATTTAGTAATTAATATATATAAAATAATTTATAATTTATTTATTTTATTTTATTTACATTGTTTCCTGCCAAATTTCGTGATTTTTTGTCAACGAGATGTACCCTCTAGATTTTGATTCCTCTGTGAAGTCGTAGAATATGCGTTATAAACTGTCGCATCTTTTAATCCGTTGATTTGATTTTGCACACAGCTTAATGAGACCTTTTGATATAAATTTCAACTTGATACCTTCACGAGTTACTAAGAGAAATAGTACTTGTCCTTGCTAATAGTAAGCAAAGGTATTGAAAAAAGGGAATTTACTATCACAGGTACAGAACCTTTAGTGCTCGGGTACGACCCGCACTTGACCATTTGTTTTATTTATCGGTAACACAAGAGTGAGACAACTCTCGTTTCGGCAATACTCATTCACAGCCAATGGGAGGTCTCGTATGACGGGCATTGTGAGTGATTGTTATCACAAAAGCTCATTTGAATAATGTTACTGTAGACTGTAAAACATTTTACAATTATTGTTAGGTGGTACACTTTCACTGTTTTTCGAAACAGGTAAGAGAAAGAGTTATTACGCTGCAAATTGCTAGTTACAGCTTACAAGTGTATAATCATTGAAGTTAAAATTTAGAGATGACTAATCGTAGACAGCTACAAATCAATCTAGATTTGTAAAGTCTAGACGATGTGAATATAGAAAGGTATGACCCGTGTTACATGTACTAATGTAATTTTATCTTAAATTAAGATAATTGGGTGTGCTTTGTTGCGTTGGAATAGGACAGACATACAAACAAGCTGACATATCAAAATACTACAAATAAATAACTACTCTAACTATGAATAAAATCTAGATCGATAGTCGCACTAGTATCATCAATGCCATCACCCTTGATCATCACTCGTATATCATACGTAAGGTTATAACAATATGTTTAAAAACACCACAATCATCAATAACCGATAATCATCAAAATCATCAGTAAAATTACTGATGAGTTTATACGATTATATGTACCATCAACCTATTGCACCGACAGAGAGGCTCCTACTATATTGCTCAAAGGAAAACCACATTTGCCTCAGCTTTAATCGTTTTCAGTATTTAATGACCGTTATTCGATCATCTCAAACGTAATTCTATGTACAAAAACAATAATATTTGAGTTACAATGAAAAGTTACGACCGCTACGAGGCCAGTAATTTCTCGCGGAATAAATATAGAAAAGAACTGTTTCTATCGTCATTACACTTTCATGGTAATACAGCGCAATAGATATCAAATCTATTATAATATTTCAAAGATTATTTTATAAACGACCGTTTCACCTGTAATATTATATTAATACTGCGGAACAGCGATGAGGACATCCGGCGCGAAATAGGAGATCGCGAAAAATAAGTTAATGGGAAATATAAATGGATTCGTTTCATTCAATTTCTCATTAAAGATATTATTGACTGTTACAACATGATAATTGTACCGGTATGGTTCGATGGAGTAAGAATCGCAGCTACACTTCATTCTAGCAAGAAATCTCAGGAAACTTACGAGTTCTAACACGAAATTTCGGAGATCTTCGGCGGAAGGGTGTGGAAGTTAGCTCATTTACACACGAGACGACCATCATAGTCCGTAAGGAGTAGCAACGCACTTAGTGACTGACATCATGTAGAACCACCGACTCCAAGTTAAACCTCTTTATTACATAGAGATATTCATAAGAGGGATTGATCTTTTTTAACCGACTTAAAAAAAGATGAGGTTCTCAATTCGTCTGTAATTTTTTTATCAGGTAGAATGCATTCGCATGTGTTATTTCAATGTTATAAAAAGGTAAAACGAAATCAACTTAGAACTTGTAATATTTTAAATATCATTACTTCTACAGGACGTGAGTACGTTATTCGTTACAATCAAAATTGTACACTGGCCATTGCAAGCTCAAATTACTATAATTGAATCGTCATTTATCATTTATTTTAAATACGTAATTTAAGTTCATTTATGCATAATCCTTTTTTACGTCGGTATAATGAGAAAACTTGTAGATTGAGGTATAGTGTGGTGTTTAAGTTAATGTTCGACCAGAAGCAATCGTAAACGATGGTTACCACAGCCCCATCAGCAATCAACATAAGGAAGTGTCCTGTTGATTGCTGTTCTCTCGAGCAAACATTCTCATATGTATCTACGATGTTTGAGTATGTTTTTTATCTCAATATAAATAGTAAAAAACGCTTAAGTGCGATTCGGACTCGCGCTCGAAGGGTTACCCGTACCATTACCTATACAAAACGGCAATAAAAAAAACACTTAACATCAGGTGCACCGCATACTCGTATGCTTCTTCAATCGAATATAAAATACACTTTGCCAAAACTATCATACTATGAATTTTCCCCCTACTCTAAAGGTTCCACTTTTAAGTAAGGAAAAATTCGCGAGAAAACCGACACGTTAAGAGTTCTTTATAATCTTCTCAAAGGGATGTGTTGCTACCAAGCTGCACTTGACCCGGTGGGCTTATAATTCTCGCATAAGATGTAAGTCATAGCCTTTTGTAAACATTGCATAAATAGTTAAAATGTAAGTAATCATTCACTTTAACATGTAACATTTAATTTAAGCGCAAGTAATTTAATCATTAAATTTAATTATATCGTAAATGTAATAAAACCTTAAGGTATTAATTAATTCATGAATTAATAAATGTTTCATTTACTATACTGTATATGGTTTATTTAAGTTTTTTTTTTTATTAATATGAAGTAGCAAATGAGCAAGCAGCCCACCTGATGGTAAGTGGTTACTGCCGCCCATGGACATTTGTAAGCAAC
>DWNE01004853.1:0-14658 GCA_018249875.1 Cecropterus toxeus | reverse complement strand
CGCCTCATATAAAAGTGAGCCGGCAACCACACCTTTCCACCGAAACGCAAGAACTGCTTCACGCTAGAAATAGGTGTACCTATACTATCTATTGCTAGAAAATTTAAACATTTATTATTATTCTTAAGTACTATAAATTAGGAATATGTTCACATTAAAATTATAAAATAATAATAATAAGAGAAAATAGTAAATTTCAAAACACACTGCTATTATTTAGACAGATACGTGACGCGTCATGTTCGTCTTCGTCTCAGAGCAGTATGAAATGCAAACTACAAAAACCAAATATCTCTATTTATACGACAACGATAATACTGCAGTTTCAAATATTGAATTTCAAATGAATTATGGGTTTGTTGTGAAGGAAATATTTTTAATTTTAGTATAATATTAAGTATGTTAAGATTATTATCTTAAATTATGTAGGTTTAAAAAAGTTATGCCTTTTTTCCATAGACTGCCTCTTTGTGTGTCGTTGTTGAACCCCTGGAATGTATTTTACCATACCATATCCTTCTATAAACCCAGACCCGGAATAAACATCAATTATTAAGATCTCCTCCGGGAATAGAACCCAAAACCAAATGCTGTTACCGTTGCAAATATTAAGTGAACTTCGACCTCACGCTTTCGAGGTGTCGTGGGTTCTATTTGAGACAAGCTTGTTATTTTAAGTCATGTGCTAATTAGTTTAATTAATCAATTTAACGGTGAAGGTCAACGGCTTAAAGAAATCTATACGTCATTTGCAATTTGCAATTTTGTTATTATTACCGTGAGTCAGTTATGTTTAAAACAAATATTCCATAACCCCGGACAAGCAGACAAAGATCGCAAATCATGAAGTTACTTGTTATCATAAAGATAATCTATGCTAAGAATTATAACACTACAATTGTTTTATTTTATTTATTCGTGTAAATAAATAGTGTTCCCTACATAATTGATCAGCTCACATTTATGTGAAGTTCATTTGCATTTGTTTCTTGAACTTTGATATGTTACACAATGACTTGTCAATACATATATATTAAGTTAAATAGAGACCAGTATACTGTTACTAGGGTTACCAAAAAATATAGTACATATTTTTGCATTTCTCAAAATAAGCTATAAAAATATAGCGCACATATTAAACATATATTTTAGTATTTTATGGACAAAACACAACATGGAGACAAATATATAAATATTTAAATAAATGTATGTCTCTTATATTTTTTGAAGTTACTTGCTCGTTTTAAAATTATGTGGAGACGCGTTTGTAAAATTTGGATCTGGAACTGATGGATAATTTTTTTAGATTTCAGTGTCGAAACTATTTTGCAAGGTTGGCAACCCTAACTGTTGCTGTACTGATACAGTATACTAATACTCGTATAAGGGGATATCCATAAATTACATTACGGGAATTTCCCGACTTTGTTTCGTCAAAACAATCATTATTTACTTTTTCGCACATCATTGTAAATTACAAGTATGGATGTCACCTGTACTTTATAATAACCTTTATTTCGTGTAATTGTACTTATATTTAAGGAGCAAAATAAAATACTGGAAAATACTTTATTTCGCATATTCTGGGATAAAGAATTTGGTCGGAAGGATATTTGCGTGTAACAAAACATTTGTCTACATTTTCAGTTTTTTTTGGGCCAACTTGAATTACTTTTGCTCCATCCTAAAAAGTGCTTTATGTCAAAAACTGGTGAAAAAAGGTGGCAACCCTAGTTGCTAGCCATAACCGATTGTTTTGACGAAACGTTGTACTGGACTACTAACTTACTTTTGCTCTATTTTAATTGTTTTTTTCTTATTGATATAATAATATATAAATTTAAAGTTTGTGAAGCTTCATGAACAAATATATGACTTACTGTGCTATAAATTTCTTTAAATGTTACTTATTTCTAAAATAAATCAATTTTTTTAATGTTTTTTTTTTAATTTAGATTTAATAATTAATTTTTTCCATTGTAGACTCATTAACAGTATTTTACAAAGTCTTGTATACTTCATACTTTTATATATTCCAAAAATCCTTGTGGCTGTGACCTTTATAGAAGTACATCACTATATATTAATATGTATGAGACTATTATAAGTATAATGCATTTGGAAAAATAAAAGTTAATATATTTTTTTAATATGGTAGCAAACAAGCACGCAGTCCACCTGATTGTGAGTGGCCACCGACATCAATAGAAATCTGTAATCAACCCCGGTAAGATCAGGCTTACTTGAGGTTAGCCACAGATGCGTTGCTACCTGAGGACTAAGTTGGAATGCCTCGGATAAGTATGTCTCCCTTACCACCCTTCAGACCAGAAGACAGCACCACTACACTGCTGTTATTAGGCAGAAATAGGTATGACGGTGGCGCTTCCAGAGCTTTTTTTTTTTATAAATATGAAATAGCAAATGAGCAAGCAGCCCACCTGATGGTAAGTGGTTACTGCCGCCAATGGATATTTGTAAGCTACTTCATATAGAACAAGGATTCTATCTGAAGTCGACCACAGATGGATTGCTACTCCCGAAGACTAAGATGGTCGCCTCATATAAAAATGACCCGGCAACCACACCCTTCCACCAAAACGCAAGAACTGCTTCACGCTAGAAATAGGTGTTGCGGTGGTACTTTCCCGGTCGAACTACATTGGTTCTGTCACCTGGCAAACCAAAAGAGTCGAACCACACAAAGTACGACCATTTAACATTTAGCTAATAGTGGATTAGCAAGATTTTTATAAATATTATTTTTGGTTTATTATTATACTACACATATGCTGTTGCAGACTTATTTTTAGGACTTTCAAAGAGGAACAATTTCTTAGTACATAATTTTTTCCTAAATTTCACCACTTATGCAGCGTACGCAAGAAAAGATGTCCAACATAATAAATATCCCGTTTTTGCAACATTTTTCGATGCTGTTTCACTCTTATTAGATATAGCATGATGCTGAATAGCTTATAGCCTGCCTCGATAAATTTACTATTCAACACAAAAATAATGTGTCAATTCGAACCAGTAGTTCCTGAGATTAGCGCGTTCAACCAAACAAACTCTACTGCTTTATAATATTAAGTATAGCAGTATAGTTACCTCATTAAATACTTCATTCACAAGTAACGCATAATTTACCTGAAATTAAATATTTATGACTACAACATTAAGGGGTAATTTTATTGCAGTTATTTTGACCTCATTCGTAGTGACATACATGACATTTAATTATTTTTAGATATGCAGTTCAAAATGTCCTTAAACGGTTGTCCTGAAGGGACAAACTGTGACGTCACACCTGCGTCTAGACAAAAGTTTTGCATTTTGATATTTTAACTTTTCCTTATATTTTTCTATTAAATTATTTAAGAATAAATTGTGCTAAAGGTGTAATTTCATATTGATATAGATTGTAAATAAAATTACTTAACCTTTATTTGGATCACATGAATATTTTGCTATTCATTTTATATACCTACTACTTTTTTTATCAGATTGAAGTGGCAAACGAACATGCTATTCATTTGATAGTAGTGGTGACTACCATCTATGGTCATTTGTAAGCTACTTCATATAGAACATGGGTTCTATCTGAAGTCGATCACAGATGCGTTGCAACTTCCGTGGACTAAGATGCTAGTCTAATGTATAAGTGAGCCGGCAACCAAACCCTTCCACCAAAAGGCAAAAACAGCTTCTCGCTAGAAATAGGTGTGGCGGTGGTACATCCCCAGTCGAACTACACTGGTTCTACTTGGTAAACCCTACTGTTGGCAAAAAGGACGCTGCCTACAACTAAAGACCTGAAACGGTTCTTATGTTGGAAAGTGCGGTTGCTGGGTGATTTATACATGAAGCCATCATCTTAGTCCACGGATAAAGCAACGTATGTATGACTGACTTCAGATAGAACCCATGTTCTATATGAAGGTGCTCACAGATAACTATGGGAAGTTTTCACCACTTCCTGTCAGGGGAATTGCATGCTCAATTGGTAGTCTAATCTGTTAAAAAAAACGGCCAAGTGCGAGTCGGACACGCATCTATAAAAACGGCTAAAAAATACATTTATTGTATGGGAGCCCTCCTTAAATGCCTATTTTATTCTGTATTTAGTGTTTGTTGTTGTAGAGACAACAGAAATACATCAACCTTGAAATTTTTGCCTACCTATCACAATTCATGGGATACAGCCTGGTAACAGACAGACGTACAGAGTGGAGAATGGAGTCTTAATAATTGGGTTCCGTTTTTACCCTTTGGGTACAGAAACCTAAAAAAGTAGGATACTTCTGTATAAAGCTCATAATATAGATCTCCTTACCCTTTGGTGAATAGTGCTGTGGTCATTTTTAACTTCAGAGCATCCAATATGGTGACAGTCAGGTTGTAGACATATCCAGAGGTTGGGTCCCGGGCAGCCGCAGTCAACGCATGTTAACGTCTGTAATAAAACAAAATATTTAGTCTATATTTCAAGGTTCTTAAGATGTGAGAAGGGTGATGCATTTATGCAAAAACAAGAATATACAGTTTAAAATTTCTTTTTCTTTCTGTGGAAAAGAATTGTGCCCTACTTTTGGCCTAAAGTGTTTTTTTTTTTTGTTTTAGTAAAAGTTTCATCACATTATGCAGTTTTTGGTATGAAGTGTTTTTAAAGGGCATCCACTCTATTTAAATGAAGTGCCCTATAGTATAGTAAGTATTATATGATCTGACAAGAGAAGACACATACACACACACACAAGCTTGACATTCCTATTATACAGAAACACTGTTTAAAACAAATAGAACAAGTTGGTTGTCTTTTAATTTGGTGTTTTCATTTACCCTCATAGAACTTTAACTAATGGAAAGCTATGTTGCCAGGGATGAGACCGGGCCTTACGAGTCTGAGCTAGAAAGATTAAATAAAATTATATTGACGTCACGCATGGTGGAGCGGTCACCATATCGGTCTGACGCGCAGTGGGTCCCAGGTACGATTCCCAGCCAGATAGAAATATGAATGAGTTTAGATTTCTGTTCTGAGTCTGGCTGTTTGTGTATTCGTCTTTGTGTGTCCATGGCACCCATGACACAGGAGAAAATCCTAGTGTGGGGCTATGAGTGTAAAAAGCGTCTTTCTTTCTCTTTCCCGATTGCAAGGTTCGTACCCAAAGAGAAAAATGGGCACCATATTACTAACCATCCGCTGTCCGCTTGTCTATCACTAAGCTGTATCTTGTGAACCGTGATTGCTAGACGGTTGAAATTATCACAGATTTATTTCTGTTGCCGCTGTAACAACAAATAAAACCAGACTAAAATAAATACTTGAGCGGGGCTCCCATACAACAAACAAGTTTTGTTTGCTATTTTTAATAGATGTTACGGAACCATTCGTGCGCAAATCCGACTCGCTCTTGACCAGTGTAGAACGTTTACTCACCCTAAAGCTAAGGAAATACATTTTGCACCGAGGTTCTTCCAACATGCAGTCGCAAGTCATTTAAATAATCCTTCAATAACTTGCTGATAATTTTCCTACTCGATATCATTCTGATAATCTAATTTTATATTGTCATATATGTTACCGCGCTGTTTATTTTCAGAAGAAATTCAGTTCCAAAATGGGTAAAAGTTATTTTTAACGATTTTGTTTAACTATTGTAGATAACGATCTATGTTCGTAGGATTTAAATAACTTCTAGAGCTGATTACAATTACTGTGCTACTTTTCCAAAAACATACAGTTCCAATATTCTGAATTTCATTCACAACTGGCGACGCAATCCCATAATAAAGTTTTCGCTTACCCTTGCGCTTCATCATCTCTACTCGGTATATATTTGCTTTAGTTCGTTAAATTTAGACGCTTGCTAGAACCTTCGGCTTCGGCCAAAATAGGCAGAAGTTTTGACCAAAGCTGAAAGTTTGCCGAAGGTGATTCTTCGGTCGGACTCAACGTGTCATTGATACCACTCCTGAGGACTAGGACGGTCGCGAAACGGTCACAGTCGGTCGGTCGGACGGTCACGAATGGAGCAGATTCAACCGGTCATCGCAGTAACTTAATTTGATCAGTTATCTCAATGTTGACGTACTTGACCTAACCTTTTATCTTTCTATTTTATATATGTACTTCCTCGTTTTATACAATTTGTGATAATGATTGTATTTGGGTCATATTTGCTGTACTTTCCTTGGACTAATTTTATTTTTATCCAATAAAAATAATTGTCTGTGAGGGGCTAAAAGCGGCAGACATTATAAGACCTTCAAGCGAGGATAGATTATACGAGAATAATATCGGTTTTTTTTTCAGTTGTGCCTCTAGGTAAAAAAGGTATTCGACGTTTTAGGAGCAACGCCGGGTTATGTGAGATTTTTACCGCATTAAAACCCCGCCGGTCCTTAGTGCTATGTGAAAGACTCCGGGAATGGAACACAAGCTGGGTCCTCCGAACGCGATGCTCCTTTGGGGCTCTTTTACCTTCAGGTGTTTACGACGGCATGCGACCACACATGCCTCCATTCTTCCCGGGGTCGATTGGCTGGACGGTTCGAGCTCCCACTCTTGTCGCCCTCAATCCCGGAAGTTCCCTTTTAGCCACCTTTTTTGTATCTATTCTCTATTCGGGTCCCGCAAGTACGGGGACAAAATTTCCAACTTACGCCTCTACATCCGGACCTGAATGTGATCTGCCCGTGATCTTGAGGTTATCGATCCACCTCGTCGCGTGGGTGACTCAGGTTTTTCTTTGTTTAAACGGAATTTCCAGCCGATAACCTTTGTCGCGTGGGTTATCGCCAATTTTTATAATATTGTTTTTATGGCTTTGGCATCTTGCCTTTCAGCCGCTATTATTATGCCATTTATTACGGTTAACTGATTATACAATAAATCACATTCATTAATCAAACGGCGTTAAATAGATGGTATAGCTGGTCACTTCTTTATATTTTGATAGAATTTAAACACTGGGTAGTGTGCTGGAAACCCCGTCAAGTTTTGAATAAAAATTTCGAAAATGTTTTCGCAATTGCTCGAAAACGGTAAAATGTAAAAAAAAAGTTGCAGTGAAACCTTAACATTTTACGATCCGATCAAATATAAATTTTAAATATTTAACTAAACTTGCCCAAATTTTAAGTTCGGTCCCTTTTCAACCGACTTCGAAAAGGAGGTGGTTCTATGTTCGACTGTACGTATTTTCTTTAGCATATTCGCCGATTTCTCCGCCATTTCTTGACCGATTTTCAAAATTAATTTTGTTCTCATTGCACGACATTACGGAGCTGAAATTATGAACAAAACAAAGCTACTCTTGCCAAAGTCAGTTACGTAACTCGTTCTACTCCATCATTCGTGACTAATGCGTTAATACTTACCAACTTGCCGGTTATTTAACTATTGTTAACAGGTTATCTCTTTTAACGTTTTTTCCTTTGAACTCGTGTTGTTTTTTGTGTAAAAAAAATAGCGATACTAATGTCGTAACTGAAATTCGTTATCATTGCAAATATTTTTGGTGTTATTAGTTAGATGCACCTTTATTTATTTTAGCGCCATCTGTTATGCATTTACACTAAGCGGGCTGCGGTGTTAGTTCAACTTGGTGCGGGGGCCCTGTTCGTAGAGGGCGTTATTTTTATTATGCTAGATATTTTGTTCCTACCGCAATCTTGTCATTTATGAATAGTACTTGTACGGACACGATGTTTCACATCTGCCAGACGTCCCGTGACGGTCATTTTTTTAAATACTTCTAACATTAAGTAGGGGTCTTTAAATTAGTCTTCAAGAGAGGCGATGCTTCTCAGACCAACCCCAAATAAGATCAATCCTATTTAGACTTGTTTACAGATATCAGTGGCTACTTACCATCAGGCTGACTGTATGCAAGCTTGCTATTTTAATCTTTTTTTATGATATTAAAGAAGCAAACGAGCATGCAGTCCACCTGATGATAAGAAGCTACTGCCTCCCATGGACCTGGACATGAATTTTACCTGCGGTTGGCCACAGATGCGTTGTTACTCCTGAGGGCTAAGATGGAATCCCTCGGATAAGTATTTCTAAACACTGCTGTTATGACGCAGAAATGGGTTTCTAATCTCACTAATTCACGGGACAGAAAAGATTCGTAATCAATTTTAATCACACAATAACAGAAATTTAAAAGTTGAACTATTGCCAAGATGGCGTTATGCAGACGACGTATGCGGACACATGACAGCGTGGGAAGTCGAAGTATTTCCGTTTTATTAATAATTCCTGGCGACGGGACGCGATTTTAAATAGCTGCAAGTGAATTGTCAATGACTTGGATTGATGTGTTTGTTTCGAATGTTTGGTTGCACTTTTGCGTAAACAACATTTTTTTGGAAAAGAAATACAATGTTTTAGATTTTGTAAGATGTTGTCCGCTTTAAATATCACATGTGGAACAAGTTTATCTCTTTAACTTCTTTTTAATCTTGTCAAATTACTACACTATTTTCTGTAATACATATAATATAGGACGACCCGCGTGGCGGAGCGGTTACCATAACTATCTAACGCGCAATGGGTCCCGGGTTCGATCCCCGGCCAGACAGTCATCTGAATGATGAGTTTAGATTTCTGTTCTGGGTCTGGATGTTCGTGTATTTGTCTGTGTGTCCATGGCACCTACGACACAGGAGAAAATCCGACTGTGGGGCTTTGATGCTTATATCTCATTGAATGACAATATGGCGATTACAGTCTTCAGTATTTTAATGTTTAATTAATGGTCAATTATTTATCATTTAATTATTCATTTTAAGTCTATTAATAAATTATTAACAGGTTTTAAATAAAGCGGAGATGTACATATTTTGTTCAAGTTCTTTTAATCTTTTATTTTTATTCTTCTCCAAAAAATACAAAACAAATTTCAATAGTTCAATATCAAAGTTAATAGTAGCTTAAAATGGCACATGTTGAAATCCCAGACACAATAAAGTTAAAATGAAAGGAACTGAAATTTTAATCATATTTTTTCATCTTTCACAGCCTGCGAACCGTGAGAAGATGATGTCCAGGTCTGCGTTAGCCCTCGCCGCTATCGGCCTCGGCGTCTCCACCTTCAGCGTCCGCCAGATGATCCTCCACCAGTCCAGGAGAATCTAGACTACCAGGACTCAGGAAATACCATCTTTGACCGGCAAACGAGAGTAATGTATCGAGAAAACATATCAAATGGACAACGTTTCAACTCTCTTATTGTATTGAGCTTCTAAATATGTTACGAAATGGCGATACAGTATTAAGGTGGAAACAGATGTACGAAAGTTGTCGAGTATGTTTAATTTAGGTTTCATTCTGTCTTGTTGCATTACGATGTCGTTAATCGGTCCCCGCCTTTATACGAAGGCAATTTTGAAGTTTGACCAATTAAATAGTTAAATTTAGAATAGTTTGATGCTTCAAAATTGTCTTCCCGGGTATTTACTCTGTGAATTGTTGTATTATGAAAAAAAAATGTAAACAGATTATGTAAAAATTTATTTATTTTTTAATTTTCATTCTGTGAGCGACTGTTGCGTGAATATTCTTTTCATTTGAAAATTAATTAGCGATAAGTTCTAAGTCTCGTATGAATGGAATATATGCTAAATAATGTGGAAAGTACCTTGCGACTGTTTGAATTGTGATGGAAACCAAATAAATTTAGACAAAATACCAATTTGCGTTTATTTTCCTCCCATTCCCCCTCCCCCCTTTACTCTATTTCCAGGCGCCATTTTTAAAAATTAGTTTGTCACTTTCCAAACTGAGACGATTCTTACGATATGTAATACTTCAAGCCGTTTGGGCTTTAGCGCGTCAAAGAAATGGATATACAAACAAACATACATACCCATGGACATTTGTAAGCAACTTCATATAGAACAGGGGTTCTATCTGTAGTCGACCACAGATGCGTTGCTACTCCCGGGGACTGAGATTGTCGCCTCATATAAAAGCGAGCCGGCAACCACACCCTTTCACCTCACGCAAGAACTGCTACACGCTAGAAATAGGTGTGGCGGTGGTACTTCCCCAGTCGAACTATACTGGTTCTACCACCTAGCAAACTACCTTGCTGACGCAGTCGAGTAAAATATAATGATTGCACGTTTCATACTACGCAGCGTTTGAGGTTAGTGCTCTACTCCCAACGCGTCAAGGTCAAGCAATTTTCTCGAATTGCTTTTATCACAAATAATTTAATTTAAAAATGACCTTCAGAGATGTTAACAATGCTAATTTAATTAGTGAAAACAGATAAAGCCTAAAGTGATATCATTTTATGTAGTTTTACTTTGGCGTTTCATATAAATTCGCGTGTACAGATGTCACTGATATAAATACTATAGATAGGAAAAACATAAAATATTTTCAATTTAAATTGTCATTGTCAAATTTAGTCAGTCTTAGATATTTTTTTTTAATTCAACGCGTTCACTGCCCCTACGCGACTGTGCGTTTTTAACACTAACATTATCGTTTCCATACAAACCAACTATTATAGGTACATAAATAAACAATTAAGATAGAAAAACAAATATTTTCTTTATGTATTTAATGGCATGTACAGTATTGTCAAAATTAGTCAGTCTTAGATTATTTTCTAGACTTCAACGCGTTCACTGCCCCTAACGCGACTGCGCGTTTTTAACACTAACGCTGTGTGCCCTGAACGCGCATTGTCGTTTCCATACAAATTGCATCTCTGTAGCCGAGTGCCCGGCGCGATAGTGCATTGTTTAGCATCGAGTTCGGCTAACGCCACTGTGATTGTTAAACATGGAAAAAGATATGTGTATGTATTTAATAAGTGTATAAAACTAATAATCACTTATAAACTAGATTACTAACGGAAATCAGCATCATGAAGTCCTGTATTGATCTTTCTTTTAAATATCCCTATGGTGTCATTAAAAATGTCAGTCTCTACGTTTTGAGTGACTAAATTATAGCTCTTCATCACAAGAGAGCGGAGAGTTGTATAAATAATAAGATCTCTTGCTATGAATATGAAGTTTATAATTTTTTAATCTTGCTGAAAATTTGGGTACATTTGCAACATGCAATTGTTATGTTTAAAATGTTGTTTACCAGATGGTAGAACCAATGTAGTTCGACCGAGGAAGTACCACCGCCACACCTATTTCTAGCGTGAACCAGTTCTTGCGTGAGGTGGAAGGGTGTGGTTGCCGGCTTACTTATATATGAGGCGACCATCTTCTTGGGGAGTAGCAACGCATCTGTAATCGACTTCAGATAGAACCCCTGAATGAAGTAGCTTACAGATGTCCATGGGTGGCAGTAAACTTACCATCGGGTGGGCTGAATATACGTTTGTTACTTTATTACTACAAAACAATGATGGGTAATATAATGGCGAGATATTAAATTTAATGAAATATGCATGGCTTAGTTTATAAGCGCGTTAGGTTCGACTCAAAGTCGGGGCTAAAATAAAACTCCAAAATAAACGAAAACTTATATCATTATAATTTTACAAATTAACTTTACTTTCGTAGCAAATGCTTTAAAATACTTGACAATTATTATTGAAATTAACAACCGGACAACTACATTCAACTATTTGTGCTTATCAGTAATATGCAATACAACAAACTTCACTTCCGAATGCTTAGCTTCTCAACAACGTAAAAATCAAATTGCATACAAAGAAATAGGACTGATTTTGTTTTTAAACAAAATGAATTTAAAGGTGCAACCTAATCTACATAGTTGTATGAACAAGCTTTTGATTAGAAACAGTGCACACTTTTTAGGGATGTGAAAAAATATTCGATTATTTAATAAATCGATTATATTTTTTAGAATAATCCATTTTTATTTATCGAATTTTTGACAATAAATATTTATATAAATCGATTTTCTATATCTATTTAATTGTAACGGAGAAGTGGATAGATGTTTTAGTGTGATTAGGTGTGGTGACAAGGAGGGTGAGGTGAGGAGAGGCAAGGGGAACGAGGTGAGGTGTGGAGAGGAGAGGAGAGGTGGAGTGGTCATTATTGAAAAGAGAATTGCAAATAAATCATTGCTTAAAAGAATATTTTTAGTGTCTTATTTTATAGCTTTTATAGGTATAAAAAATACAGTATGCATCTAATTTATAAAAGCACATTTAAAAGCATGAAAATATCCCTTAATTGCAGGTCACATAGAAGCGACGTAAGGCGCGAGATATCACGCGATATCGTAAAATAAATAATTAAGTAAGCTGAGTAAAAGAGGGACTCGTCCATCTTTAACTAGCTGTGCCACGTAGTTTCACCCGCGTTTATTAGAGAACAATCTATAAAAAGAAACAAACAAACTTAGCGTGATGTTATATAGCATAAAGCCAACGATAAATTTACCATTCAACACAAAAATATTTAATTCAACAGCAGTTCCTGAGATTAGCGCGTTCAGGCAAACAAACTACTGCTTTATAATACTACTAAGTATAGATTAAAAATAAAATAAGGACGGCACCGAGTATTCGCATTACGTCGCTTCTGTCTGGCCTTCGTTTTAATTATTTAAAATACAAACATTCTACAACAAAAAAAAAAATTAACGATAATTTTGTAATGAAGAAATTTTAAGAATCCATAAAAAACACCAAAACCATATAATATTCAAATTGCTCTATATCAAAACCACATTTAGTTCTGTTAACAAGAAGTTTCCTCAAAACATTTGTTTATTCACTTAAAATACACCTAACATTACAGAGTAACTTAATACTTTAGTGCAGTGAGAACAAATTAATTAATTGATAATTAAATAAATTGTTAAAAAATAGAAAATTACATAAAATACAATAAAACCAGTACACCTACATACTAATTACTACTTCCTACTTACAACATGATATACAAAATATATTTGTAACTAGATTACGCTCGCGTCGCCACCCGCGTTCACGCCCAAAGATTTTGAACTTTACAAAATTTTCTTGGTGAAAACCTAACCTAACCTGTCTTTAACCTGATAATAATGGCGGTTTTTACTCATATCCTTAGATATATTTTCTTCTGTGTCGTGGGTGCAATGGAAGCACAAAGACATATACACAAACGGTGTGGTTGTCGGCTCACTTATATATGAGGCGATCTTCTTAGTCCTCGGGAGTAGTAACGCATCTGTGATCGACTTCAGATGGAACCCCTGTTCTATATGAAGTCAGATGATCTTACAGATGTCCAAGGGCGGCAGTAACCACTTACCATCAGATGGACTGCATGCTCGTTTGCTACTTCATTCTTATAAAAAAAGACCCAGACCCAGAACAGATTTAATTAATGAGTCTAAATTCATCTTTCAGATATTTATTTGACCAGGGATTGAACCCAGATTGAAGAGTGGTGGTGATCCGTATGCCATGAGGTCTGTGCTCCAAATTCAGTTGGAATAATACTTAAATGTTTATACTTGACCGTCTGTTTATATATTTAATCTGACTATACTGATTTAGGTAAAACTTTGGCAGGAAAATACAGAAGTACATAAAAATAAGAAAGTACATACAGGATGTAAATGACAGCGTACCGCAAACTTAAATGGTAGATTTGTGACACTAAATAAACAAAAAATAACTCATCAATTTTCCTCGGAAATTATTGGTTCCCGAGTTGGTCATTTTTGAGCGCGCAATGTATTGTGAACAGCGCGAGGTCATTGACCAAACGTCGAGCTGATAGCAAATTCATTACATTATTTTAACCTATTGCTGGTTTTCGAGAAAATCAATAATATGAGTGTTTTTTTAATGTTCATGTTGCATTGTGCACTAGTATTGAATTACTACCAAAATCTGTAAAAAAAATGCATAAAAAATTGGAAAACCGAGAAAAAACGATGAAAAATTCCAACGCCATAAGCACCACAATCGTGTCAGGAATCCATATTTTTAATATTCGGTACACTGTCATTTACACCTTGTATATAAAACTCTTCCGTTACTGAGTGACTGGCTGACTGATGGACAACGCACAGCCGAAAAAACTAACCGTAAAAAGTCAAAATTTGGCATAAAGATTCCTTAGGGAGTGTGGAGGTGTATTAAGAGAGAGATTTTTGGAAATTCCATCCCAAAGAAAGTGAAAAGAGCAACAAGGGCAACAGCTAATATATTATATGGCATCTAAATGCAAGATTTAGATACTTGACATAGATGACGGCGATATATACACATCCCATCTGCCATATTTTTAGGTTTAAATGTGGTAAAAAATCTTGCAAACAATTCGCCGAATAACTTGCCAATTGTGAATGAGTATGAAAACGTCCGAATACAAACACCTCGCGGAAGCTTCGTGGCGAATACCGAACAGACTCAAGTACTTAATTTACATACTCATATTCGCGCCTATTACTTTTTTTTTTTTGAGGGTCAACCTTCAAAAGGTACCCGACGCCGTGGGAGCGCCGCTGGGTTATGTGGGATTTTTACCGCACTAAAACCCCCCCCCCCGGTGGTCGTCCTCAGCGCTGTGTGGAGGACTCCGGGATCTCCAACGGAACACAACCGGAGTCCTCCAAGCGCGATTACTTTTTTTTTCTTTTTTTGGCTCTTTCCCGGTGAGCATCAGCGCTCAACGTGCTTGCAGGTATTTACGACGGCATGC
>DWNE01004852.1:0-14659 GCA_018249875.1 Cecropterus toxeus | reverse complement strand
AAATGTCCATGGGCGGCAGTAACCACTTACCATCAGGTGGGCTGCTTGCTCGTTTGCTATTTCATATTTGTAAAAAAGAAACAAAAAAATCTTTTATGCTGTCAGGCTTTTTGTACTACTAGTTTTAACATTGTTACTAGTTTAATAACAATTAGCACATACATTTTATAAGGAAAAACCGCCTGTCTTACTCTAACGACTCTCATCTGCGTTCCATGGCACGTTTGGCGATAAACATAAACGCTTTCTTAACTCATAGCCCCACAGTAAGAATTTCTCCTGTGTCGTGGGTGCCATGGACACACAAACACCCAGACCCAGAACAGACATCTAAACTCATCATTCACATTTCTGTCTTTACGGGGATCGAAATCGGAACCCACTGCGTGTCAATCCGGTATGGTGACCGCTCCGCCTCGCGGGTCGTCAAAAAAAAACATAAGTTCGACAAATCTGCATTGTAATATAAAAAAGTTATTTTTATGTTTTATGTGTGTCATGGCGATATGTAGAGAGTGATCTCTTCAACTCTAAAACACATACTAGATGAGAACCGCCAGTGTATTAATATATTATAAATACTTTGGTTTCATTTTAAATATTTTAATATGTGTTTAGTTATTAGTGTTGTCATTTAGAATATTATGAAAACAAAAAAAACCGATTGCTAATTTTCAGTTTTAGTAGTCGTGTCTGATATCATCTGGGGCACGGCAATGCCCCTGCGAAGTCGAGCGAAAAAGCGGCACAGCATACAAATGTATTGTTCCTAATGACATGGCATAGCCCTGAGGCTTTATAAAATAAATCGTGGTCAGAATGTGACGCATATAGTTCACACAAAACCTTTTCCAGATGACTTATTGGTTTAAAATTATTGGAACGATGTGTTTCTTATAGTTTGAAACGCGGACACGTCACTGTGACGTGTACGCTGGTGATAAATACAACAAGTCTTCTTGTAACGTTAACACCAACTTTTTTTCTTTTTGGCAACTGTGTTGTTGCTTTTGGCCCTACTGGTCTTCAGAGCTTCACCGGTTTTAATGGGGAAACTAAAGCTCAAACCGTACAAACGACTTAATATATAACTACCATATACCATAGGTACATGGTATACGGTATTGGCTATGTACATATATGTACTTGAAATTTATATAGACTTTTTGTAGTTAATATAAATAAATATTGATTAAATAGTCATCATTTTCCGTAAAAAAAATCGTTATATTGAACTTTATCATTATGCTTAAATTTTTTCATATTAGTTCCTGTCGCAATCTTGTCTTATGCATAAGACTGTACGAACACGATGTTTCACATCTGCCAGTCCCGTGACGGCTGTTTTTATACTATCGTAAAAAGATCTTAACATATATATTGAAAACGGATTGTCATGGCAACATTAACACACTTTCACACGGATATATACTGGGGATAACCACTTCACAACACAATATTAAGACACAGTTGTGCAATACATGGGTAAACGACCCGTGATTTCATATATTGCAAAAATCTTGGAATTAACATACCGGTTTTCGAGTACATGAACATTTTTATCTCATCCAACTCTGTGCATGAGTTTATTAAAAAATGCTTTGTACATTCAAACCCCCACACTAAGATTTTCATCTGAGTTGTGTATCCATAGCAATGGATATACAAAGATAAATATATAAATACCGAGACCCAAAACAGAACCCAAACCACCACCGGCATCGAACCCAGAACCGACAGCGTGTCTGACCTAATTATAAATATTTTACTTTTAATCGACTTCCCAAAGGAAGAGAGGTTATCGGCGCTCATATGCTCGTAGAACATAGTTTCGTCGACATGATTTAGCAAAGTGTGTTGAGCGCCGACTTCGGGACTATGTATTATGTACTGTTTATGTACTAAATCAATATATATTTAATTTATTTTTCACTTTTTTGTGGAATGAAATTCGGTTATATTTTTTGTTAAAAAAATTACGCTGATAATTCTAGAGCATAATGTATGGCGGAAATAGGATTACCAACATTGCGTTAAATACACAGTATTTTTTTAAGTAAGCTATAAAGTTATGGTACACATAAAGCAAATAGTATTTTATGAACAAAACATATCATGCAGACAAAACAATACTTATTTTAATAAACTATAGGTACTTATTATTATTCTTGTATGAAGTAAAAGTGACATAAACATGTCACTTTTACTTCATACTATTTAAATAATGTAAAAAAAGCGTTCGTAAATTTTGAATTTAAAACTGATAAGCAAGGTAATGCCGCCAGTCTTTTGAGAACCATGCCTTACACGGCCATTGTAGACGGTCTGTTTTACTTATAATTACTATTATTTAAAACTGATGGTTTTATTTGTTAGATTTCGGTGTCGAAAATATAGTATATTTGCATCATTTATTTAATATTATATAGTACGCAGATCCGAAACATAGTTGGTACAATACCTAATATATATGTACGGTTGGCAACCCTAGAAAACGTAAATGTGCGATTTACATAACAATCTATGAACTTAAACATAAACAATGAAAGTTATGAAGATATGTAATAAACTCGTATTACGCACGACCACCATACCGGGTACGAATCTGGAACTACCAGAACATGGTCTTATATGTTTCTGGCGAACACTTAGTTAACATTATTAGGAAAGAAATTTACTCATTGGAAATTCAAACCTTTGTTAAATAAAAGAAATTATTATTTATTCCATCATCGCGCCCCCCACTCCGCATTTTGATCCCTAGTCGCCATTTTTGAAAATCAAGCCTATATCACTATGACAACGGAGAGGAATCTAAATACAACCTTTATATCAAAATTCGTCAAGCCAATGAGCTTAAACGTGCCAAAGAAACGAACACACATACATACAGTCTAAAAACATTACCTTCCTTTTGACGCAGTCGGGTAAAATATAAATTGACACCTTATATATCTACAGATAACTAGATTTACATTTAGCGGTAAATGACACGATGACATGATTTTGAGTAACGGATTTTGCTCATCCCACGCGTTATTTGAAGGCCAATGATCTTTTTATGTGTCAATATCTTACTAATTGTAAGATCTAAAAATATAGATATGACACAATTAAGAAATAAGCCAAAAATTGTTTAACTTGATTCTAGAGAACCTACCGTATTTCTGTGCAGAATTGCAAAGCAAAACAATTTTGCACAGAAATAAGTACAACTTGTTTGATTTCCATGTAGAGTATCTACTATTTCTGTGCAAAATTGCAAACCAAAACAATTTCGCACAAAAAGCATTGTGTAATTGTTTTTGGCTTGTTAAGTACCCACCGTATTTCTGTGCAGAATTGCAATGCAAAATAATTTTGCACAGAAATAAGCGCAAAATTTTTTTATTTCATTATAGAGTACTATTGTATTGCAGCCAAAAAGTTATAGGTTTGACCAAATATCAAATTAAATTTATATACAAAAAATCGAAAAGTTTTTAGGATTTTGTACATTTTCTGTTAATATTCAATCTGATAAGTCAATAAGAGCTATTCTTGAAAAATGGTAGTCTAGTATTATATAGAATTTAAGTAGTCAGCTGTGTGTTTTGCCCCTAAATTGAAGTGTCACTGAACTTTGACCGCAGTTCAAATGAAATGTTAATGACTAATATGTAACCTTGAATAGTATTGACCACAATGTGGTTAAATGTTGTACAATATTAAGTTAGTATTCTACTCTTATTATCATACAATGATAGGCTGTGGGTGTTACACACAAAGACAAGTATGCAAAAACCCTGATGTAGAACAGAAATGTAAATATTTTATTGAGGTACTTACCAAGCGGGAACTTGAACCTGAAATATGTCAGAACTGAACAAAAACACATACCTACAAATATAAATTATATTTAAGTGTCTATTTAATGTCATTTACAGATTTTTATTAACTGCATGTGAAAATATATAACATACTTATAACAAAAATAACAATTACTAATATTTTTGCCTGTCTGTTTGTTCAGGCTAATCTTTGAAGAGACTCGCCTGAATTTGACAGATTTTTAACTGACAGATTAAGCTATCTGTCAGTGTAATAAAGCGTAAGATAGGTTTATATTTTTAAAAAGACGTTAGAACGTTTTGTATACGACACCCATCATATTAGTGCGGGTTGTATGAAAAATGCATTAAATTTAATACCAACTAACATGAAATAAATTTCTTCATGTAAGTTTTTCTATAAATTTCTTCTAGTGCCTACTAACTACATGAACTTGACCAGTTTCTGCATTAATTATAACGATAAGTTCGGTCAAGGTTTCCTTTGTGTGCCGCTCACCCTTGACCAGTAGATAAAGAACTAGGCGCTTCCTTAATTAACGATTGCTCATTAAATAATTACTTATCATTATGAACCGAAATATCTACCGCTTCATCTATTTCTTTCTTTTATAACATGGAAGTAGCAAACGAGAATGTAGCCCACCCGATGATAAGGGTCTACTGTCTGATGGGTATCCGTAATCAACTTCATATAAGATCTACTATCTATATCAGATAAGATCCTACCTAAGGTTATTGACGGATGCATTGCTACGCGTGAGGACTAAGTTGGAACGCCTCGGATAAGTATGTCTTAGACCAGAACATAGCAGAGCATGACACTGATGCTAGTAGACAAAAATAAATAAATTTGTCCTAGATTAGTATGTTTGAACTTATTCGTCTCTACCCAACTGCAAGGCTTGCTGGACCACACTGCTGGTGTGGTCCAGCATGCTTCAGGTATTCACTATTTGTGAGGAGAGATTAGTATTCAAAGTTAGATCAATAGAAAATTCGCCATAAACGTTGGAGGTTCGAGATTCTAATCTGTTTTTCGAAGTTATTCGAAATAGGATAACGCTGATTCAGTTCATCTGATAGTAAGTGAGTTCTGCTGTCCACCATCATCGTCGTCGCTAACCGTTTATTATCCCACTGCTTGGCACTGATCTTCTCTCAGAATGAGAGAGCTTAGGCCAAAGTCCACCACGGTGGACTAGTGGGAATGAATGCATCTTTGAGAACTCTTTTTCAAAGAACTCTCAGGTGTGTAGGTTTCCTCGCGATATTTTTCTTCACTGAAAGGCAATTATAGTCAACTTCTAATGACAATGCTAATACATTTAACTCTTTCTCCTTGAACTTCAATAATTGGTGTGAGATCGGTTGCAGATATATAGTAATGAAGCCATTTAAATATGGAAAAATACATCGTTAAATATGTGTCACTTAATTATAAGGAAACTCGGAAAAACTGATGAAAATTACCCATTACTGACTAGTCTATTGTTTATAATAAACCATGGATACTGTTCTTTTATCAGATGTAACTGTTTAGTGATTTTGAAAATCCCAAAATTAGTGTAACCGTTTCGTTATGAGATCTTAGATCTCGCGAGCAGTAACGCATCTGTGATTGAATTCAGGTAGAACCCCTGTTCTAAATCAAGTTCTACATTAAGCAGTGAACGTTTAATAATAAATGGATAACGCTTTATTCCTTTAAAAACACTTGGATCATTACAGATGTCCATGAAATGCAGTATGTTTTACTATCAGGTTATTAAAAAATGTTTTATATTACTTCAGTGTGTTTTTTATCGGATTGAAGTAATAAACGAGAATACAGGCCACCCGATGGTAAGTGGTTACTGCCTCCCATGGACATATGTAAGCAACTTTATAGAAAAAAGGGGTTTTATCTGATGTCGATCACAGATGCGTTACAACTCCCGACTGAGATAGTTGCCTGATATATAAGTGAGCCGGCAACCACACCCGTCCAACGAAACGCAAGAACTGCTTCACACTAGAAATAGGTGTGGCGATGGTACTTCCCCCGTCGAACTATACTATTCTACCACCTAGCAAGTGTCCTGCGACATAGGTGTGGTGGTATTATAAACTCTATAAAACCACTCACAGATTAATTTCAAAATTGAATTAATATAAACTAGTAACATCGTTAAAAACATTAGAACAAAAAATCCGACTGCTTAAAACAATTTTTTTGTTCATACTGATATGTATTTGAATAAACGCTTATATGAGTTTTTGCCCAAAAAAGCAAGTGAAAGTATTACAATGTATATATTTTAGATAGGTATATTTACTAGCTTTCATTTGATACCCATATTGTCGTAAAAGTAAAAAAAAAAAGACCTTCCTCCCCCCCCCCTTCCCCCTTTTTCTTCTATTTTCAGGCGCCATTTTTAAATATTTATAGCCTATGTCACTGTGCAAACTGAGACGATTCTAATGATATGTCATACGTCATAATCTGTCAAGCCGTTTGGGCTGTAGCGCGTGCCAAAGAAATTGTCGTACATACAAACAAACCAACATACATACATACGTTCGAAAAACATTACCCTCCTTCTGACGCAGTCGGGTAAAAACTCCCGAATCTCGATGCTATACGCATCTCAAAAACAAAACATATTGTACTACTCATCTGTTTTCTGAGAAATGAGAAAGGGCACAAGTATGTTAATCGTTTCCCTTCAGTCTGCTTTGTTTGTGGCACTGAATCACCGAATTAATCACGATAAATGTTTGGGTCATTAACCAATATACATGCGTTTCACGACAGATATCTATACTATCTATACTAATATTATTAAGCAGTAGAGTTTGTTTGGTTGAACGCGCTAATATCAGGAACTACTGGTTCGAATAGAAAAAATATTTTTGTGTTGCATAGTAAATTTATCGAAGGCTTTGAAGCAAGAAACTCGTTTATCTTTATTATTTGTTATCAGTTCATTAGTCTATTTATTTTAGTTCTATGTATAAAAAATAATCTATATAAGAATTACTGCTAAACATGTCCTAATTTTTATAGCGTTAAACTAAGGGTACGTACCTAGTATTTAGTGATTACCTGCAATTATCTTCAGGATTAAAGATCAGTTTGACCAAGGTCGACTAGATAATAATATTTCTTCCTCAGCCTATTAGTCTACCTAATTAGATGGTCTGATATTACCAATTCAACATGCAATAAAAACGCAGTTGGTATCTAGTGAGAAATATCTAAAAAAACCGGCCAAATGCGAATCAGAATCGCGCATGAAGGATTCCGTACCTATAAAAACACGTTTATTGTATGGGAGCCCCTCTTAAATATTTAATTTACTTTATTTTTAGTATTTTTTGTTATAGCGGCAACAGAAATACATCATCATCGTTTTTACCCTTTATGTACGGAACCCTAAAAACAAAACATACCTAATTCTATCTCCAACGCTTACAATGAAAACAAGTGCAAATAAAGGGGAGATTCAATACCTTATCAAACTAAACGGGACACGGCTCAACAGACCTAACCCTGCGAATAAAAAATATCTTTAATCAGAATCCAGAAATATCCCATTAACTAAAGAGACAGGGAGTCATCCCGAAGGAACAGCACGTAGCTCCGCCAATGATCCCGAATTTACGCCGGGGGCCTAATCGGCCATTTTTTCCCGGCTGATTACCAAGACTGCTAATATTGACCCCCCTCCTACTAACAAATGCTAACCCTTTCGCGCCCACCCCTTCCGAAAAAAACCCCATAAAATATATCTAATTAAAAAATATCCCCGACTCAAGACTGACGTCCATAAAGAATGTCAATTAAGGTTGGGACTTTTTTCTCCGCTACATTTTTTTGGTCGGTAATATTTTCTGTCGTTCCGCGGCGAGGCAAGGGTTAAGATAGCGAAATTAGTATCGGTATGAAATATTGAGTAATTTAATATTTGCAGCTCAGGGGTCTTTCGGGCCCTTTGTTTGAAGTTTACTGATACGTTTTCTTTTTTTAATCTGTATTAGTGCTCAACATCAAAGGGACGGGGTATTAATGAGATTTCGCAAATTTCGCTTGAATGATCCTATTTTGCTAAATTAAATACTTAGTTACAATGCCAAGCATTATCACGAAAATACCTATCGTGAATTTCAAAGAAAGGTTGAAAGTCAATGAACAACGCTTTGTAAAAAACTGTGTTTAGAAACAATTTATTTGACAGCTAAAAAGCTGTGTTGTCCGAAGGAGCTCCACCTCTACTCGCTCCATTATCATAACATGACATTGTTAATTAATTGTCTATTAGATATGTTGTAGAGCTTCTTCCAGCACTACTTCTTCATAAGTCATCTTGCGAATTGGTGTTAGATTGTCGTAGTAAAGCATCTAAAAAAAATTGTTACCTTATAAGTTTTACTTAATGACTTACTTATCACAAATTAATTAACACTGCTTTAGGGTGAAGGATAACGTCGTGAAAAAACCTACGTACACTCGAAAATTTTCTATAAAAAGTTTTCAAAGATGTGTGAAATCTAGCAATTGACACTTGCCCAGCGCAGTGTATTATGGCCTAAAACTCTCTCATTTTGAGAGAAGATCCCGGCCCCAGGCCCAGAAGTGAGACAATAATGGATTGAAAAGTTTAGTAAACTCCATTGGTTAGTTATTAGTAATTAGACTAGTTATGAATTTATCCATTCTACTCAACATTTACTTCTTCGATTGCGGGTTTTGGGTAACGTTGATACAAGTTTTAAATGTGTAGTAGAATCAGTATGGTTCGTTAGGCGAGGTACCACTGTCACACCCATTTCTAGGGTGTCATACTGCATTTCGATGGAAAGGTGACCGAATTATATATGAGGCAGCCATCTTAGTCCTCACCCGTGACACTATAACCTTAAACGGTATCAGAAACCCTCTTCAACTACCAGAAGGACTTCGAGCTCCTTTGCTACCCCGTTTTATAAGAAGATAAATAAACAGACAAAGTTTCCTACTTCATTCACCACTTCTACGTCGAATAAATTGGTTAATTACCGAAATCCAATAAGAATCCTATTCTATAACTGTACTAATAGGACGCACGAAAATATATCGCACAGATTAGCCAAAGACGAAGACGGAGGAAGAAAAAATTAAAAAAAAATCGGCAAAGTGGGCGCTTGAAAAATCCTTATTAAATCCCTTAGAGCTAAATAAGTTCGTTTGGCGACTGAGAAATATATTTCGTTTTTTTCAAATTAGCAAACATTTAGCCGATTTGTATGGCTTTGCGAGGTAATTAGTGATTGTCTCGCCTTCGAGGGTGGCTGCTATTGGCGTATTTTTTCGTTTGACTAATGAAGGGAACGTGTTCGCGAAATTGCGGATTAGGAGCTAACTCGGAGCGCTCCAGTTAATTTCGTAATTGTATAGGAAATGACATAGGAAAAATTAAATTGGAAAAATTACTAACTTTAACTTTTACATTTTGTGCAATTGATTTTTACCATAATTTAGCGTATGGCAATTTTAAAATGTTAACTTCAATTATTTTAAAACGAAAAGACACATGTTCGTTGTAAAGAAAACCCCCTACAATATTTATTTTGATCTGTTTTAAGTGTGAAAATTTCAATAGTCTAGCTATGTATAACGATTCATGAGATAGTGCCTGGTGGCAGACAGACAGTCGGATAGATGGACAGACGACCAGACAGACAGCGTAGTCTTAGTAATAAGGTTCGGTTTTTTTAAATTTAATCATCACTGCTTTACGGCGAAGGAAAACATTGCGAGGAAACCGGCACTGAGAATTCTCAAAGGTGTGTGAAGTCTGCCAATTCGCACTTGGCCAGCGCGGTGGAGTATGGCCTAAAACTCTCTCACTCTGAGAGAAGACCCGTACCCAGCAGTGGGACAATAATGGGTTGACGAGATGGATCAATGTCATACATATCGGATTTTTTGTTATTTATTTACTTTAAAAATTTATAACACAACTTGAAACTGTAAACTTCTGCTAATTGATTACATAGACATAATAAAGACTATAAATATATCGTTACTCTGCATAAATAACCGCACTATTAAATTCACCTATTAAGCTGAAGATATACTTTTAGCCTTATTATATTATTTTACAATTGAAAACTTGGTTGATAGCGTTTTATTTTTTATCATATACTCTTTATCATATAAGTTTTATCATATATACAACTTCATTCATAGATAATTTGAAATTAATTAAAACAAAGAGTATTGTTTATTCTTTATTTGGCACTCCTGCAAAATAAGCGTCTTTTTATTGTTATTATGCAAAGCGATATATTTAAATTTAATTAAATTCAATATTTGAGAAAGAAATCTCCACAAGAAATCTCCACTAGAGTCCTCTAAGAATTGGCCTTTTGGGGCAGTCCTACGGGTGCTTACGACAGTAAAAGGCTACACGTACCGTCCTTCTATTCTCCTTAACTACAGAAATCAGTGGCAGATTTATCACTACGAACAAAAAACTCGTTTAAAGCAATTAGATTTTTTCTTTTAATATTTTGAACCATGTTACTATTTTTTTAACAGTTATTCTAACAACATTACCGTGTGTTATGTATGTATTCATTACACTATCAAACATGTCTCCATTCACAACTCCAACAGACATCTCATCCGGTATGATAAGCAAAATGGCTGTCGCCGATGAAAAGTAAATATATAAATAAATAGATATGCAACACGAACGCTGAAAGCGCATAATACTGAAGCACGATATCTAAATGTGGATATTACTTTTTATTTGAATTATTTATACACCTTGGTTACAAAACCGCTATGTAAAACCATTACTATGTACATACATATGTACTTTGTGACATAACAACCTAATCGACGAACATATATAAAAAATCGCCCAAGTGCGAGTCCGCAAAAGAAATATCATCATTTGTGAAATTTTAACCGTCTAGCTATTACCTTTCTTGAGATACATCCTAGTGATAGACAAATGGACAGACAGATAGACGGAAAGGCGGCCAGATGGACTTACGGACAGATTAGTAATAGGACTCTGTTTTTACCCTAAAAATATTGGTACGTGACGATTAGATAACCTCCATTGGGAAGTCTTTTCAAAACCAAGATGGCGTCGTTATATTTTACGGGATATTTGAAAACAGGTCATACGTCTTTGTTTCTTAGTAAAAATAAACAGTAAGTAAACGATTATAAGCAAGTATTATAGATTCTAAGAAAGAGTTACTATAAAGATAATTTAACGATAAAGAATTATCTTCAAGAACCATCGTGTACTCAATCGTACTTCAAGTACTCAATCAGCTGATAATGACATTAAAACAGTTGATCAACATTAAGTCTCTTAGATTTATTATAAACTTTTAATATTTATTTAAAACGTTTACCACGATATTGCAAGTTGTTTACCGGGTGGTAGAACCAGTGTGTTAGACCGAGGAAGTACCACCGCCATACCTATTTCTAGCGTGAAGCAGTTCTTGCGTTTCGGTGGAAGGGTGTGGTTACCAGCTCACTTGTATTTGAGGCGAACATCCTAGTGCTCAGGAAAAGCAACGCATCTGTGATTGGCTTCAGATAAAACACCTGTTCAGTATGAAGTTGCTTGCAGATGTACATTGGTGGCAGTAACCACTTATCAGGTCAACTGCATGCTCGTTTGCAACTTCAATCTGATAAAAATGTCCACGCTGCTGCGTTCGGACTTGATAGCTATGTAACCTAACCTAACCTAACCAAACATAAGGGACTATTAATACATGTTTTATTATTATAAATTATTATTAAAAGCTTTAATTTAACTTGCAATGTTTGTATGAATGTTTGGGTCAAATCTTACAAGCTGAATTTAACCAACTTCTCAGTGTCCGATTGAGTTGAAATTTGGAACACACCTATAGTTCTGATGACAATGCAATATATGTAATCAATATTATTCTGAATCCAAAATATCCGCCGCAACAAAATGGCGGACTACATATTTTTGACCAACCCACCCAATATGGGTATTGGGTAAAATCGTTAAAAAACATTAAAACCAAAACCCGACTGCTTAAAACGAAATTTTTGTTCATAATGGTGTATAGTGTATACCATGTATAATTTAACGCTTACAGTAAAAGTTTGTTTATGTTTACAGTGTGCAATAAAGAGTATTCTATTCTATTCTATTATAAAAGTATTACAATACATATGTATATATTTAGATTAGTTTATTAGATGTCGTAATATTTAGTAAAAAAATATCCCCCTCCCCTTTTTTCTCTGTTTCCTGTGCACCATTTTTTTAAATCATTTAGCCTATGTATGTCACTATGCAAACTGAGACGATTCTAATGATATGTCATACGTATCACAATCCCTCCAGACGTTAGGGCTGTAGCGAGTGCCAAAGAAATAGACATATATATATATACATACATACATGTATACATAAATCCATACATACATACATATATACAAACATACATACATACATACATACATATGCTCGACAAAGAGGTAATTTTTTTCGAGCGCATGTATGTATCCTTCTGTCGCGGTCGAGTAAAAAAATACAATAAATATAAAGGCATATCCACACGTGACGTACCTCCAAACTAGCAGTTGAAACCGAGGCAAACTTTCGCACACGGTGTTCGGTGTGAAAGCGGCGTTCCGATACAGTTGGTACCTTGCGCAAATACCAAGTTAACCCAACAACTGGTGTTTGTAACTAACAATAATATGGAGTAACCCAGAAACTGGGTTCGGAGCGCATATCGCTGCTCTTGCATGAATAAACGCATAATTCAAAATTCATCAATTTAAAGGTAAAGATACAGTTCAACACACAACACGTTTTCTACACATAGCCCCACACTAGGATTTTCTCCTGCTGCGTGGGTGCCATGTACACAAAGACGAATACACAAACACCCAGACCCAGAAGAGAGATCTAAATTCATCATTCATATTTCTGTCTGGGCGGGAATCGAACCCGGGACCCATAGCGCGTCAGACCGGTATGGTGACCGCTCCGCCACGCGGGTCGACTAAGGATACAGTTTTATTGAAAAAAGGCCTAGACTTAAACTTGGTGCACTAACTATTCCTTTTTATGTGCCTTTTAATTTATTTGAATTATTTTAATATTTTATAATCTAGTTAAAAATATAACAACGGATTATTTATTTTTTACCTATTTCTACTGTAAAATGAGGGTTTATATTGTGTTGTATGTAGGCGTTTCTGTTCCCCCATGTCACCTACCATCAGATGGCCTCCAAACCATCTTAGTTATAAAAAAAATCATCTAGACAGTCTATACGAAGTAATGTGAAAAAACGATAAATATATTTTCTATAAGAAGAATTATCAACTTCCCTGAAAATAATAAGTGTATTCAATCAAAGCTTTTGTGTTTTGGGATGCGACTAATAGCCTAAAAGCCTTCGGAATCAAAGCGCTTAGCTCCATCGATATTAGGGTTGTCATCGATATTAAAATAAAATTATTTTATTTATCACAACCCTGCTCTTATACGCCAACTATACATGGCCTCTTGAATACATATATACCTACAATAAATATTTCAAATAGTTTGGTTTACTTAATTTACTCAATTTGAGTCAAATCTTTTCCAAAATTGTGACAAACAAAAAAGTTAATAAATCATACATCATAAAAGTTGTTTCTTTTGTCAAACTTTTCTTATATTTGTAACATACAGGAAATTAGAATATTTTTTTTATATAGCAGTTTAAAAAATACATTGTCCAAATTTAAATCCTCTTCCTAATGTCCTGGTTTAAAATCATTTATACTGTGCATTTTTTGTAACATTATTTTTAATGCGCAAAAAATGAAATGAATACTTTTTTTAAGTTTACAACAGCGTACAACCCTAATCCACATCCACCTCGGATTCAATTAAATCGATTGCTCAAACGTTTTTCAGCCAAAGGAGTATCATCAAAGACTCGAAAGATAATCAATTTTACAAATACCCATCCCTGTGTACTCGCCTTTTTCTTTACGAAAAATCTGCTTGAAATTGACTCACTTGATCCAAAACAGCTTAAGTCCGTAACACCTTCAGGCCAAAATGAAATATTTTAGTACCAACTTGGTAATATTAAGGCCTAATTTCCTTTGAACTAAGGTTGTAATGCGTCGTATATGGTCATTGAAAATATCATACCACTGAAAGTATCGAACTTAACTTTATTAGTATTACTGTACGCGATATACGGCCTTCTTTTATCGAAATAAGGGGTAAATTTGCTTGAATGTCTATGGAGTTACGTCCTTTTAGCTGTGCTCGACTGTCATCAATACAGTATCGCTGTATTATCGTTATAACATGGCATTAAGACCGAATCGTTCAAGGGAAAAATTGCTTAATAAATGTAGGACGGGTTTTAAGGAAAAGTCGATGGTGCGACTAACAGTAGCGTAAATGTCGCATAATCGCAGTTATCACTAACATGCTCAATCAAGTGTTATTAATATTCTACTATACTCGATTGTCTGAGCTCTGTTATACACGTATAATATAATCTTGTGTATTTCCATAGAAAAAACTGTGTAGTAAGAACCATTAATGTATGTTTTGTTTTATTATTTTCTTTCATCTAAAATGTCATGACCTTACGAGCCAATTATGCCATATCATTTTTAAATAATATTACTTTATAATATAAATGCGAAAGTTTGTAGAGATGTATGTGTGTTTCCTACCTTTTCACTCAAAACAAGTCGGATTGCAATTTGGCAAACAGTTTATGGCCTAAATATAACATAAGATAAGAATCATTACGTAGTAAACGTAACG
>DWNE01004851.1:0-14661 GCA_018249875.1 Cecropterus toxeus | reverse complement strand
TATATTTAAATTATTTTATTGCTTTTTGGTGACATGGAAGTCGGTTTCTATTTTTTGTTAAAAAGTTTTATTTTCGTTTCTGTTTTCATCCAACGAGGTACGAAGACGAATACAGAAACGTTAAAAGCTCATTGCATGAGTTAAAACGTAAACGGTGATCGTGTGAGGGAACGTAATTAACTCGTACTAAGGCCACAGGTATTATCGGTACTTTTGACTTATGCACTGGAATATTTGTTTAGAATTTTGGAAATTTGCGATGCGGTCGATTTCCAACTACGAAAAAGGCAAAATCTAAATTGATGATCAAAAAAGAACGTCGAAAAGTATAAATAGTCTTTGGCACCCGTGTCTCCGGGATTTGATGACCAAAAATCCCGTCGAGTCTCTTGTGGACCCCCGGGGGTCACTTCGGGAACTACGGGTTTAGATAATAAATATGTCGTTATTTCTACGTGATAACTTGATGTTGAAATAAGAATACTTGCTACGGCAGCAAGCCACAAATATTATTTTTAAAGCTATTTTCTGTATGGTAAATAATATTAGGTCGTACGTGAACTAGGCTGCGGGAAGTTATTGAAACTCGAAGCGGGTTTACAAACAAAAGCATTTTTCGTAGAAATTATAGTGATATGAAATTGAGAAAATAATTTCATAATATTAGGGTAATAAACTATTTTGTTTGGAAGACTGGATTACCAAACCAGCATGCAGTCCATCTGATGGTAAGTGGTCACTGCCGCCCATGGATAAACTTTTTGTATCTAATCAGAGAGGCGTTGCTACTTCCAAGGACTAAGATGGTCACTTCAAACAAAATTAAGCCGGCAAACATACTATTTCACCAAAACGTAAGAACCGCGTCCCGCTAGAAATAGGTGTGGCGTTGGTATCCGGTCGCACCACACACATTCTACACTTCTAAATATTTATACGAACACTAAATTATTTATATTTGACTTAAATATTTTAAGAGGGAGGCTTAAGAGGTGGTACGACAATCTGGTCATATACTGGAAAGAATAGAAGGCACTGATGCAGAATAACGCGGAGAGGCATTTTGGGGAGACCTTTGCCCAGGTGTTGGACAAAGTACGTTAAATAAAAATCAATATTTATTGTTCCTCAGATTAATTATAACGCTACACTATCACGATTTAATACGGTTCCACGAAAAACGTTCCGCAATGATATGATTAAACAGTAAAACGCAATTTCATGGTGAATCAAAATTAAAATCATGCTCAAATAAATTTAATTAACTGAATGTTATAATTATAGGTTTCAAATATTCAAATTCACTGTTTTTGTGTGGGAAAAATTGTTCAAATTTTGCGCTGAAAATAACTTATTTGTAATACATGCATATACAATTGCAAAGATGATTATTAATAAATATACTTTTCCTCATATTAAAAATCACAAATGCTATCAAGCTACACGAGCCCGGCTCACACTTAGCTGGCTATTCACGATGAAAGAAAAAACGCTAACTAGGCTATTGCATACAGCAGTGGCCTGTAAGCGCGGAAAGTGCGTTGTCCTTTTAAGAGCTTAAACGAATGCTTATGTCGGTAATTAAGCTACAAACTGGGACAGTAGGAAATATATCTTTTGGAACTTGCTAGAAAGTCTTTAAACCATTGTTGAGACCTAACTCATCACGGGTCTTCTCCCAAAGTGTACAAGTGTGAAATGGTTGACTTCTCATACGTTGAAGAACTTGGCAAGTTGGTAGAACCAGTATGGTTTGACAGTAAGGTATCACCGTGACTTCTATTTTAACGTGATGCAGTTCTTATGTTTCTGTGGAAGGGTGTGGTTTCTGGTTCAATTTGATATGAGCTGAACATTTAAGTCGTTAGGAGCAGCAACTCATCTGTGATTGAAGTCACGATAGATGGGCGGCAGTGACCACTTAACATCAAGTAGACTGCATCCTCGTTTGCTTCTTCAAGTTTATAAAAAAAAAAACAGAGATATGTAGACGTTTCCATAATCCCTACGTTAGAATTCCTACATGCCTGCAAAAGTAGCACCCCAATTATACCTACACTTAAGAGTAAATAAACTTTTTCCATGGCTGAAAATCGCGTAAATGGCTGCGACCTAGTTTTACACTATTGCAACAGTATACGACAGTCAATTTATGTATTTTTACCTATATTTATTCAATAAATATGTAAATCTGTTTTTGAGCTCATGTTGGAGCTATTTCAATACTATTATGGTCTGATTACAAATGTACGTGTAAAGAATAAAGACAAATCCGCTGAGTTTCTTGCCCGATCCTCCCCGTTGAGGTGTTACGGTGGTAGTATAAGAAAAAATATTGTATCTGATAATTTGCACTTTATGACATTTCATTTCATACCACATGAGAGTCAGTGACCTCTTATTACGTGAACTACAAGCAGATTTTATTCCCTTAAATCCATTTAGAAACTAGCTAGTTATATAACTGGAGTAACCACTGAAACCAGGACGAAAGCCACACAAGTGCGGCGTCCTAAGGACGCGCCGTTACATCGTAATTACTTCAGTCCTGTGACTCTTGGAAATTGGAACAGAATGCAATTGGTTTGATACACGATTTTGTAGGGGTATTCACAACATAAGAACTACATAATTCACTTTAATGCAAATAGTGTTCATGTAGTCAGTACTCCTACAAAATCCCGTACATTGGACTTAGTAATCAAATCAATTGAATCTTGTTCCTATTTCCAAGAGTCGTAGAACTTCTTGATAGATGCGACTTTCCAACTTTCGAGATCGAGGTACCTTGAAATTAATATATTAAGCCTCTCATAGTCTTATTCTGGAATATCCTGTGTGATGAAATTTCAACCTATCATTTTTCCATAGTTGGATAAATATTTTTACAGAAAAGGGCTTAGGAGATAATCTAAGACGCTGGCCTACTACAAATTGGTAGACTTTATGTTACTTATACGTATGTTTATTCACGAATTTAACTCATCAGGTAAACATGTAGACATCTTTATTTGTAAAACTGAAGTAGCAAACGAACATGCAATACACCTGATGGTAAGTAGTCACCGCCACTCATGGACTTTTATAACGAACAATATATAGAACATTAGTTAGTACTAATCTGAAGTTAATTCCAAATTTTTACTGCTTCTTAATCGTCCCTTCACTTAATTCGGCTAAAACCACACCCTTCCACCGAAACGCATGACTTGCTTTACGCTTAAAGTCATTTGATAATAGTACCTCCTCGCTTGAACCGTCGTTCTTCCACATTTCAAAACACGAAAACTTCAAAGATCCTGAGATTCAAACTGCTCTTACTGCTATGATAAATAAATCTCGCCCTAGTTTCCTAACATCGTCAGCATCGCAGCTCTGCCTATTGTGTTCCGCATTTATTTTCTAAGCTCTCGGTGTGTGCCTCGTCCTGTTGTTTGACCACTTCACCGTATTCTAACGGATGGAATGGAATTGAATAGAATTGTATACTTTTGTACAATTTGAAATGGAACTGAATCGTTGTATAAATTATTATGCACAAATAACTGAAAAACTAGCGGTTTAACGCGATACTATCCTAGTTATTTAAACAGTTAAGTGATCTTTTATTATTTTGTATTATTTAACAACAGGACAAAAATAATATTGTTCTTTAAATGTATCTATTTCAAATATAAGACCTCCGGTACAGCATTTCTTAAGTACTTCAGTGTTGATCATGGTTTGGTTCTTCATTTGGTGTCATATAGCAAATCAAATTTGGTGTGACTTTCACAAAAAAATAAAATATTTTTCACTATATCATGATATATTACTTAAAATTACCTAACTCATTTAAAGTATCTCTCTGACATTCTACTACAGTACCTCCAACAAAAATCTTAAATAGCGTTCCGACTTCATATTCAGGCACAGTAATACATTAATTTTGTATTCGAACTTATCATAACGTTAATATTTATGAGTGGCAGTGATTTCATTGATACTTGTATTTCATGAAAATGTATTATTAATAAGATGGCAATTTGACTAGACATCGCAAATTAATATAATTGAACAGTCTAGCCTGAGTCTATCTGGAAATCAAAATCTCAGCTCCAGCAATCAATCGAGAGTAGTTAGTTGCTGAGTAAAGGGTTCTTGAGGCCAAATTGCCAAATCAAAGGTTATGCTGAATCAAGGCTCTAGTGCCAAGATTAAGTGAACTTTGATATTTATAGTTGACTTCTAGTTATATTTCATCTTAAAATATTGAGTTAATTAAGAACAATTTAATTTCACTTTACTTCTCCATTGTACAGTGAGCTACGGTAAACGAGAAATATATTCAAGCTCATGACAATTCATACTCACAATTGATAAATTGCTGTCCAACCAAAAAACGACTTTTGAAATCAGCAGATGGGTATTTCGTTTAATTTCGTTAATTTTAACACTTTTTAGGAGTTCAATTTAGAGTATATATATTTTTTTTATTTTACAATTTTCATTTGATATCCATATTCTTATAAAAAAATCACCCCTTCTCTTCTTGTTTTTGTTCATAGGCACCATATTTCAAAATTATATAGCCCATGTCACTATGACAGCTGAGATGATTCCAATCATACGTCACATGTTACAGTCATTCAAACTGCTTGGGCTATAGCGCATACCAAAGAAATATAAATACATAGGTATAAATATTTAGGTTTATACCGTTTTTTTATACATAAACCTAACGATAAGGCATACAGGCTACCTGATGGAAAGTAGTTACCGTCGCCTGTGGACATTTGCAACACCAGAGGAGTCACCAATGCATCGCCGGCTTTGAAGGAGAGCTCTTTTAACACCCCTCTTGAAGAACTCCATGTCATAGCCGACATATAGCCGGTATATCACCGGACTGCGTCAGAAGTAGGGTACTGTATATAAGCGCATATATGTATACATATCCAGTTCTTTGGCACGGTCAATAACCCAAACGGCTTGAAAGATTGTGTCTTCCAAACAAGATTTTCCTAAGTATATTCAGGAAAAATTTGATAACATTCGATATAGCAACAGAGGGATATATTTCGCGAGAGTTGCTAATCAAAGAGGGTTGAAGGTCGAGCACTTACTTTATTAAAGCAACAGTCATGCTGCGTCACAGCGAAACCAATGCCAAAATATGAAAACATATTGTTCGGTCTATATCTTTGTGATGTATCGTATCTAGTTTAGTCAGTAAGGGCTTTTGTTGATTTAAGTTGGGATATATTGTTTTAAGTGTAATATAGTAAACGTATAATAATAACGATTTCTACAGTCATAGCCCCGACTAAGATTTTCTCCTGTGTCGTGGGTGCCATGGACACATGCAAAGACGAATACTCAAACACCTAGACCAAGAACAGAAATCTAAGTTCATCATTCAAATGTCTGTCTGGCTAACGATCGAACCCGGAACCCACTACGTGTCAGACTTCAGACTTAGACTCAGCTTTTGTATTGAAGGCACTTTTAAAGACTATTCTAATGTTCTTTTTTTCAGAAATGTTAAAAAAATACACTTGACTACATATTTTCTTTTTCTCATCGTTGGGTACAGTTCAAATAATACATCGGTATATATTATAATAGTGGATAATTTGTATCGAATACCTTACAATCCATTCATTAGGTAGTGGGAAGGTTTAATGACTGCCACCCAATAGCAACTGGTATCGACGATTTAAGGAACTTAAAAGTAATAAAACTCGTGTGCAGTTTGTTACTAGCGGTCACCTATCCAACTCCTGGCCGCGTTGTAGGTTGTTATTAGTAACCTACATAAGCAACGGGGCTGAGCGCAGAACTGAAAGCAGATGTATTCTCTATTGAATGGATAAGTGGACAAATATGGTCATCAATCTTCAATATTATTACTTTTTGTGAATCTGCTCCTTGAATTTTGTTCCTAGATATTGCTTGTCATGTCAAAATACATCTGCAAAGTATTTTTAGATAAAGGAAATCTTGAAGATCGATGCCGCTGACCTTCGCCACATCCTCGTCATGATACGGAGGATACTGCCAAAATATCATATTTACATAAAGTATGTGAATGCATGACATGTACATATGATATGGATTAATGTATTTTTATCATGTTTCGATGATCGAATATTATGATAATTATACATGAGTTCAAACACGTATTAATCTCTTTCACTGACGACCCTAGTATTGAAGTGGCAAACGAGCATCTATCTGATGGTGAGTGATCATTTCCACTGTTATCTAATCAAATCCATATAGAACAGGATACAGAATTCGACCTGATGAATGTTTTGCTACTCCAGATAACTAAAACGATTGCTTCATAATTATGTAAGTGAGCAAGCACCCAATCCCTTCTACCAAAATGCAAGAACTGCTTCTCACTCGAAACAGGAATACTGGTGCTAACTGCCTGGTCGATCCATAGCCCTTCTACTACTTTGTAAATTGTTTGTTGTAAGAAAGAAATAGATGATATCAAATCTGAAGCACGTGTTAATTATTTATCATATTCAAAAGCCAATATTTCGTTAAAAACATTTGACGCAGGAATGTCTATGTGTATTAATCCGCAAATAGAATGGAATCCAAAGAAAAAAATAGAAACAGCTCCATTCGTGCAAAGCCACAAAAATAATTATTAAACAGAGCCCAGTCTATTTATTTTCCTCTAAATAAACATCTATGTACTCTTTAGGGTTAAAGGATTTGTAGGCGCAGTAAACATTAGTCTTTCTATTGAATGAATGCGGTATTTTGCTCGAGCAATTCACAAAAACGCAATGTTAATTGCTTTGGCAGTCCATAAAGCGTGGTCGGCTCGAATAATCTTGTTTCGGATGCAAATTGACGAAATTCGTCATTTAAACCTTTTGCGAATTCTGTCACTTTTGGGTATTGTATGTTTATCGAGGCTTTATTTTGAGTTTGCAATTAATATGTGAATTGTGATTACACTATAATTGTTATAATACACAAAGAAGTGTTAAAGAACTGTTTTATCTAAATATATATAACTCAAAGGTGACTGACTGACTGAGGTAGTGATCAATCAACGAACAGCTCAAACCTCTGAACGGATCGGGCTGAAATTTGGCATGCAGGTAGATGTAATGATGTAGGCATCAATTAAGGAAGGATTTTGATCAGTTCTATCCCTAAGGGAATAAAATAAGGGGTGAAAGTTTGTATGAAACTTTGTCATTTTTAATACTTCTTAACGCGGGCGAAGCCGCGGGCAAAAGCTATATATTTTATAAGTCGTTCGTATATTTACTCAAGTGACTATGTGTCACTTGAGTATATATACGAACGGCAAGCAAAAATGAAGGAGATACTGATTTTTTATAATTAAACCTAATTATAAGTCAGGCTTCCTGATGAGGAGAAGTCACCGTCGCTAACGTCTGCAATACCAGAGGAGTCGCCAATGTATCGCCAGCTTTGAAGGGGAATTCTTTTCAGTTTATGAAAATAATGTAATACAAACTATGCCATAAGTTAACCATTATAATATCCGTAAGCAATGAAAGCATGATGTGCCATTTCTTTTACTTTGTTGTCTTCACGCTAACCCTTTTAGCGTTCGAACTTTCAGACAATATTCACAAAAAAATAGTAATAGAATAAGTTCTCAATAACTTCTGAGAGTCTATCAGTTCAGAAGTCCATAGTCCTTAACATACCTGTCGTACCTCAAACGTACGCGATATGCTTTTAAAATCCTTTTATTAAAGTTTTTTCTTCACATTGTTTTTTTTCTAGAAGATATGTTTTCACCCATATTGATTGATCGTAATTTGCCGACTTTTGCATAGTTTAGAAAACGTAATAAAAATATTTTTATACCTTAAAGGCCAACTTTACTCCACAGTTGTTACATATAATTGTCAAATGAAAAATTATTCATTATATAATTTATATCAATTGAGCACACGCAATGTTAGTATATTTTTCCTATATTATTATAAAGAAATGGCAAACGAGCATGCAGTTCAACTGATGGTAATCAACTCTAGAAAAAATCTGTTTATCTGAGGTTGCCCACAGATGCGTTGCTACCCTGAAAACTAAGTTGGAACGCCTCGGATAAGTATATCTCTATTACCACACATGTTCTGCAGAAGTTCTTAAGATACTTATGGTTCGATTCCGGAAGCACCACACCGAATTCTGCTTAATAACATTGGTGTTAATAAAATTGGTGTGTCCAGAACAGTCTAAAGGGTAATGGAGACATATTTATCCAAGGCGTTCCAATTTAATCCTTAGGGGTTGCATCTGTATTGATTACAAATATGCATTAGGGCAGTGGTCAGTTACCAACAGTTGAACTGCATGCTTATTTTCCACTTTTATATTTATTTTTTTACCAGTATGAAAGTAACCAAATTGTAATTGTTTCATTTCTCGCTTATCGCAGCTCGTTGGTAGTATAGAAAGTGAACACTTGAGAACTAAAACGCAAATGGAATTTAAAGTTTGCTAACCAAAGATTTAGTAATGAATATTTTCAATTGCTAGCTATTATTCCAGCTCTCCTGATTTATTGGCAGATCTTAATAGATTTCAGTTTTCTTTTTATCTCCTTCGTACGTAGTATCTTTCGAAATAAGGGTACTAAAACTCGCCTGGCTAGCTACCAACAACTTAATGGATACCACCAAGAGCTTCCAAATCAAAGTGATAGGATGTTTTGTTATATTTTTATTATAAAAACACGAGTATAATTAATAAGTACCGAAACGTTCACCATTACTTTTAAAAGTAAGTGGGATGTTTATTTATTTGAAACGTTTATCATTTGCGTAAGTTACGAATTAATTAAGTTTATTTTCAAATAACACGAAGCTTATATAATATATAATAGTAGTAAATGATGCAGTCCACTTTATGATAAGTGGTAATTGAATCCTTTGGATTCAGTAATTACTGAGGTTGACAAATATGCGTTATCACCCCTGAGGACTACATTGGATTTTTTACATTTACAGCATGATTTACTAGAAATTTAACAATGTAAAATTATGAGATTCTTTGTAAAAAAAATCGCCTTTTAGGAATACATTTTAAACTTTCACTCATTAAAATTTAATAAATATATTTTGATGAAATTTTCTTTGTTCTCTTAAATATAAATCTAAAATAAATGAAGCCACTAAAAACGGTCAAAATACGATTAAACCTTTCAGAGAAATAGATGAACAAACATGCATATTAACACGTGCATGCATAAAAAATGTGTACGTGTAAAATGTGTATGTGTAAAATACATCATCCGTGAAATTTTCAAGTCTAGTTATCACAGTTCATGAGATACAGCCTGGTGACAGACAGACGGACAGACATACAGATGACTAGACGAATAGACGGATAGTCTTAGTAATAGGGTCCCGTTTTTACCTTACGGTACGGCTAATAGCTAAAAAAAGTGTATTATAAGTACGAATAAAAATATTATTCTGAGAAAACCTACTCTAAGCCCTAATAGAATTGGTATAAGAACCCCAGAAGTTTGCTAGTTTGCAAAACGATTCCATCCGATTTCTCCTAACAAAATTCGTTTTGTCTTAAGTGGTACTTACGAACTATCTCCTCTTCATTCTATTTTTCTGATTACTGAACCGAAAAATTACAAACGGCATAATCTTATAAATATATTAATGCGAAATTCAAACCAAGAACAAAGGATGATCATTCCATATTACGAAAGAGACATGATTTATAGTGATCTACACGTAAAGAATTGTGTAGCCGCTTTTTATTGTGTTAAAGTTTTGTATTTTTACTTAAGGTTAGGTTTTGGAAGGTAGTAGAATGATAAGATTTCAATCGGGGTACCACCACCATACCTATTTCTAGCGTTAAGCAGTTCTTGCGTTCGGTGGAAGGAAGTAGTTGCGGCTCATTTTCATTTAGCCAAACATTGATTGACCTAAGATTAAACCCCTGTTCTGTATGATAATTATGGGTTACAGATGTCCATGGGCGGCATTAGCCATTATCAGGTGAACTGCATACTTGTTTGCTTCAGTCTTATAAAAAAGAATAGAAAATAAAATACCCTTTCGGTCATCACCCCGCACTAGGATGTTTTCTGTTCATGATCATTTAGTTAGCTGTTAAGTAAAGTGACCACTCTGACACACAACTCGTCAAGTATTAAATGATTTGTACGTGCTGCAAGATTATAAAATGTAGTACCTACTACCTATAGACTAAATACTTATCAAGATCAAATAATGATATTTTTTTATTTGAAGAATGAGGCAAGCACAACAACTTTCTTCTTTAGTTTAATAAGGCATCTGTAGCCGACCTCAGTTCTAATTACCAACATTAATTTATCTAAAAAAAAATGTTGTAGGATATGTTAAGCGCGAATTGTACCGAGCTTACGGCCATAACCCGCTTGTTTCATTGAGGTCTGAGTATTATATTTTAGTTTTTAGTTCCTGTCGATAATATTACGTGTAAGTACAACTCCGTTGACAAGAGATAGTCTATCTATCTAGATAGCGTATGTACCCAGATACGTTGTTATGTTGACAGCTTACCTCGCCGTAGCCAAACATTTGCCCCACATTGTTATTGTTATGTCTTGGATTGGCATGATGCCATTGTAACCTGGACTTGGGATTTGGCAGATTTAGTGTAATATAGTAAAGTAGCAAACGAAGGTCCATAGCGGTCTTCAAATCAAGGATATAAATTAGATAACCTGCGTGAAGTTTTCTTTTATCAATATTTCAACATTTTCATTAATTCCCTTCATAAATGCTTAAGTAGATGTAAGTAGCTAACGAGCATGCCACCTACCACCGTCACAGTCGTCATGGACATCCGTAATCAACCCTAGATAAGATTTATGTCTTGTCTGCCTGAGGACTAAGTTGGGAAGCCATGGGTCAGAAATCATCATGGTCATCGCTAAGACTGCTGTTATTAGTCAAACGTAGGCGTGGTGGTTATGTGTTCGGAATTGAAGTACGAAGGGCGCTATCACCAGGGACTCTGAATCGAATCGGCACTGTTTGGATGTATATAAATGTGTGTTAGATGTGCGTTTACTACGCTTCATTATTAGTTGAAGAGTTTGATGTATATCTTTTTTTTCTGTTTAGTATTGCTATTTTCTACTTACAAGGATGTAGTTCTACTTTTTATGCAGAATTTATTGGAATTATTTCCGAAAATTTGTAAGAAAAGTATAAGATTGCACACATTAGAGGTACCTCACGACAACACAAATGAGCTTTCATTGGTTTCATTACACAATATATGCAAATAAATTATTAAAAGTAATAGAATAAAATGTAACTAATATGTTTTGTTTAACTTGAAATCCTAGAAGTGATCAGTAAATTAAATATAAAACAAAGATTGATATAACTAAAATTAAAACAAAATTATTAAACCATTTACCAATTTTTAGCGATAGAAATAGCAATTTTAAGCGGTTAGCAAAACTGGTCGACTTTCAAAGCGTTCTATCAAGCTTTTGACATGTTTGATTCCACAACCTGGCAGTGAAACATGGCTATTGTGATATAACGCGTAAAACAAATAAAACGCGTTTTAAACGTATCCGAAACATAGCTTACGGAAGCTTTGAACATAGATATTTTTACAAATATTTTTAGATACAAATTGGATTTGTTTTGATTAATTGTTAGCTATATACGAGAAGCTCTTTTTTCGTAGGTCAAATCGACTTTTGTCAAACAGATGGATAGACCTAATAATACCTAAAACCTAAGTAAGTACCCGTAATTATAAATTCAGCTATGCCGAGTTTCATCCAGATTTAAAATAATTTCAGTTTATTATTACTTTTGATGGAGCATAAGGATTTTAATCAAATAAAGACTTAATGTTGCGTCAATATTTTAAATCTTTAAATTATGTTACAAATTATATAACATTCAATTTATTGGTTTGATGCGATTTCGAATACAGACTAAAATTCTAAAATCTAGAAATGTATATTATTACTTATTATGTGAATAAGCATTATTTGTAACGAGCATTGATTGCCTAATGGCAGAAACTTAAGCCAAGTTTAATTGAGGGTCCGAGGATCAAACCACCTGCACACCTGAACGTTCTTTCCAAAAAAGTTTACAAACGTATGTAAAGTCTACCGATTCGCACTTGTCCAGCGCTGTGGACTATGGCCTAAAACTCTCTTAATCTGAGAGAAGACCCGTGCCCAGCAGTAGGACAATAATGGGTTGACGACGACCTTTACACAGTTCTAGAAACTATCAATATATTTTACGCACATAAAAAATGTAATGTAATTTATGTAAAAATGTATAAAGTTTTCAATGTGGATCTAAGAAATTGTGTTAAGAATTGATGTCATCAGAATGAAACCTTATCCAGAAGTTCCCAATTAATTACATTTGTTCATTGTAAAAATATGGTTTCCTCATACAAGTACATGTAGTTGTATGAATAAAATTGGAATAATTTAATCAATACCGTATTTTATATTTTCCGGCACAATAGACATTTGATTTGGCATAAAAACTCGTCCCAAATAAAACGTGGCTCATACGATTTCGAAGAATTTAATACAAAAAGTATGTCAATTGATTTTCCTATCGGTTGTTCTTCCTCATAAGGTACCTACGTCACTGCTTTAATCAAAGAGTAAAGCGAAGATTATTTAGAATTAACATAGCAATGTTACTTTATAGCACTCATTAAAGGTGATATTTAAATTTGGACAAATTTTATCGAGGAATCAATAAATTTTAACATATAATGTGTAAAAACCAGACATGTATTATTAATCGAAACGATACGTGGTTTTAATTTCTTTACTGCCGATATTTCGACCCATAGGTAGTTGGATCGTGGTCACTACGAAACTGTGATTGTTCGCGTAGTTTAGCGTTAATCTCACTAATGCGTCCGGTGTCAATTCTTTGGTAAGCAGTAAAGACGTAGAAGAGAGTACAAGGTGTTAGAACTATTGTAGTTCGACCGGGGAGGAAGCAACTCTTGCGTTTCGGTGGAAGGATGTGGCTTACCAATTTATGAGGTGACAATCTTTGTCCTCGGGATTAGAAGCTCGTTTGCTGTTACAATGTGGCAAGAGAAGTAAACAATTACATAATTATTGCTATATTTTTATACACAGCAACGAAATCGTTGAACATAATTCACTCGGTTGTGGTGAGACGAGCGGCTACGTAAGGCGTATGTTTGTCTTGATTATGTCACCATTGGCGATCCCCGGCCCATATTTATATAGATTTCGTGTCTAATCTCATTTCCGCATATTGAGCATTGAATGTTATCTATTGATATAATTGTAATTCTGTTTTTATGTAAATGTCGATGTCTTTTTGAAATAAGTGACCACGTCAAAATATTATGTAGCCTACGGGACAAAAAATGTAGTGTTGATTTTTAAATTATCTGTGATTTTGCGATGATATTGTATAAATAAAATGATTATCATTTACTTTACCGGAAGAAAAAAATCGTAAGCAAGATGTTGGTATGAAATTGAGGAAGTGTATCTCTTGCCACACTCTTAAGATATGAAATTAAGCCATATAAATTCTCATACCGTAAGATGAGGCCTCCAAAAGCAAAACTCAATCAAGAGAAAATGGATAGCACCATCTTCCTGTATAATACTTGTACTCCCCTGAGGTCACCAATATGTATGCAGACGCATACGTATCTGTGACCTTTATAGGAGTGCCTTTTTTCTCGAGGGGGAAACCTTGTAAAGGTACCCGACGCCGTGGAAGCGACGCCAGGTTATGTGGGATTTTTACTGTACTAAACCCCCACGGCAGCCGTCCTCGGCGCTGCGAAAAGGTCTTCGGGATCTCTAAAGGAACACAACTGGTGACCTATGAGCGTATTGCTGCATCGGGGTTCACCTACGCGAGCGACTGGTCCCACCGCAAAGTAGTCTTTACGACGGTATGCGAGCACATATACTACCCTCCTTCTTGGGGACACCTAGCTGAACGATTCAAGCTCCACTCCTGACGCCTGCAACCCCGGAAGCCCTTTAACATTTTATTCGCCTCTAACGCAGAGTACACTGAAGACCTTTTTTGATCCCGGAACTACAGGAAGGTTATGGTGTGCCTATGTCTATGCCTAACAGTACTCTTACAGGTCTTCCTTTTACTGACCCACATAAGATGGAGTGTCTGTGTAAAATGTTGACTAAAATATAACGCAGACATAACAGCACAAGAAAAGTAGTATGCGGTATCACTATGCCATCGCTTTTATTCTAATCTCTTACGTCTCGTTCGAGTATATTTGTATTGCCTGTTTGCGCTCATCGCGGGCTCCTGGCCTATATTTCCCCTCTGAGAGATTTATTCGCATACCGAGTATCAATCTTCCTTCCTCATATGATATGAAAGTACTTACCCTTTTAAACTTAGAGTACGCTAGAGAAACTTCCTGTAGATTTAATAGACAATGTTTACTTACTATTTCGTTCACACAGTGCCTATTATACGGCAAAGTTTAGTCGCGCATGTCGGTTGAAAATATGTTTTGATGTACCCTTGCTTCGATATGGGATATAAACTATGTTTTGATGTACCCTTGCTTCGATACGGGATATAAAATATGTTTTGATGTACCCTTGCTTCGATACGGGATATA
>DWNE01004850.1:0-14662 GCA_018249875.1 Cecropterus toxeus | reverse complement strand
TTTGTTAGTATACAAGTTAAATCAAAAATTGAATTTCATTAAAATAATCTATCTCATATAAAGCACGAGGGAATTATAAATGCGATGTTTTTTTTTTTATTAACGTTTAGGGTTTAGATTAAGTTTAAGGTTTAGAGTATTTTAACGTGCGCGGTTGTTTCGTAGTACATAATCGTAACTCTTTAATCTGTAACACTACGCTATTAGTGATTTCAAGTATAAATTTCAATCTGACAATATTTTGAGTTAAGTTCCTTTCGTTCTCATTGTACGATACCTAATTAGGTCGTATTCGTAATCACGTTTCGTAAAACGTTCGAGAGCCGCTAATGAAAACGTTTCGTTCACTGTATTTTCATTCATGGCATCGCTTTATTAACAAACCGACACTAAATTCAACCATCGGATTGCTTACATTGTAATTGTTCTGTATAAACTTCCATTTAACACGTGAATGAGTAACAGTGGCGCCGTGTGTGGTACCAATTTTGTATGGTACAAACATCCGGTACAATTATGCTGAGAAATGTATTAATAAACTATTCCAATGAACTTTGAGAATATTTCTTATTACATAACCAAATTTTCTTTGGTGATGCTAACTAATTACTGCTGTCCGTGGACATCTGTAAGCAACCTCATATAGAATAGCGGTTCTTTCTGAAGTCGACGGATGCGTTGCTACTCCCGAGGACTAAGATGGTCGCCTCATATATAAGTGAGCCGGACCTTATTACAAAAAGCTTTCTACACTCAGTGTCGTGGATGCCAAGGACACACAAAGACGAATACACAAACACCCAGATCCAGAACAGAAATCTAAACTCATCATCCATATTTCTGTCTGGCCGGGAATCGAACCCGGGACCCACTGCGTGTCAAACTGGTGTGGTGACTGAATACTAGCTGAGTGCTCTTAGTACATTTTTATTATATGATTAAAAAAAACACGCTTTCTACATTCATAGCCGCACACTAGAATTTTCTCCTGTGTCGTGGATGCCAGGGACACACAAAGACGAATACACAAACACCCAGACCCATAACAGAAATCTAAACTGATCATTTATATTTCTGTCTGGCCGGGAATCGAACCCGGGTCCCACTGCGTGTCAGACTGGTATGGTAACTAAATACTAGCTTAGTGCTCTTAGTATAATTTTATTATGTTTCCTCAAAACTTTTATTGTTTACGATGTCGTCCATCATTACAAATTGCATTGCAAGGTATGACTGAATGTACAACGTAAAGAATGACTGTTTTGAAGAAACGTAATAAACTCGGAATACGACCACAGTAGTTAAAATTCATTACCATACATTTTATTTTCTTTAATAATTCTTTCTTACTGTATTTCTTTTGTAAATAAGACAAGACACATTAATGTTTTTCGTACATTGTTCTGGTTTGTCTCCAAAAATATTTAGATAAACTTTATTAAGATTTAGATTTTTCGCGCACATAGTTTGTTGTTCGCGTCCCACATAGATTTTTTAATAGTTTTATACACATTTCCAACAGAAAAGTAATCCTTATTGGTAATGATTATAATTATATATTATATGTTGATTATTATTATTGTATAATCTTCAAAAATAAAAGTGTATTTCTGCCGCTTTAACATTACTGTAATTTACGCGTAATAAAAGTATTTTGAGTTTTTTAAACTACTCTGAATTAAGTAGTAAGATAGCCAAGAAATTGTATTAAGCATTTTTCAAAATCGCTACCTATAAAAAGTTAATTGGAATGAGTTTAATAACTTAAGACACACGCGTGTCCAAGTGTTTAATCTGTGGCTAAAGCTACCTACACAATCGTTAACCCATATTCAGTCCGTTTTAAACATTAAGATTGCTTAATTTTACACCGATCTGTAATCACGGGAGTCGGGCATAAAGTGCAAGAACATAATCTTGATGAAACATATGTAATCAATCATGGTTTAAGTAACTCGTACGCAATGTGCCCGGTCAATTATATTTTGTATATTTTGCGATTTTTAGGGTTCCGTAACCAAAGGGTAAAAAGGGTAAAGAGACCCTATTGCTAAGACTCCTCGTTCGTCTCTTCGTCTGACTGTCACGGGGATGTATTTCATAAAACATGATAGCAAGACAGTTTTTTTAATGCTTTTTTACGGCCTTGGCTTCTTGCCTTTCAGCCTAGCAAGACAATTTAAATTATCACAGATGATGTATTTCTTTTGCCGCTGTAACAATAAATAGTAGATACTAAAATCAGAACATAAATATTTAAAGGGGGCTGCCACACAGCGAACATGATTATATGCTCGATATCAATAACGGCGACAGGTAGACGCTTGGAATATTCACAGAATATTTAGTTATATATTCACTTATAAATAAATAATTAAAGTTAAATAAAATAGATATTTAAGGGGGGGCTTCCATACAATATACCGATTTTTTTGGCCGTCTTTATAGACAAATCCTTCGTGCACGTCCAACTCGCACTTGGCCGGTTAAATAATAATCTTTAACGATAAGTTAACACGACCTTTCGGTTTCGAAATCCATTCGAGACTGTATTCAACCCTTTTGTTTTTTCAAGCGATAATGGCTCATAATAATAACCTCCTTATTTATGATTGATTGTATGTTTTGTGGTAATTACTTACTGGGGGCGTAATTTCGATATCCGTGGGTCAGAGCGTCTGACATTTTGTGTCGCCTTTGACCGACTCGGGTTACAAATTGGTTTCGTAACATATTTACGATATTTACGTGGTTACCCCAATCCTCAATACAGATGACGCTGATAAAATCTGGTCATTCAACTGTGTAACCAAAAGTATTTAACTTGTAATATGAGATCGACACGTATGCGGCTTCTAACCACAAGACGGTAGCTAGAAACATGTGGGAATCACATTTGTTATTGCAATTGCAGTGTATACTTATACATATTATTATTCTATACCTATTATCCCTCTCTCTCTCTCTCTCTATTCGCGATGGTTTTAATAGAGCGGCTTCTTTTAATCCAATTTTTTTGTTTATTGTTGATTAGAAGGAATAGGTTATACACGTGCCAAAGGCGCTTTATTTAGCCGTACTACATTAAGATTTTCTTCTGACTTGTGGATTCCACACTTAAAGTCAGATGAGAAATCTAAAATTATAATTGAGACATCTGTCTGGCCGGGGATGGTACCCGAAATCCTCTGCTTGTTTGACGGACATGGTGACCGCTCCACTACGGGAATCGGTTTACTCAACACTACGTTTTAAAATTAAATGAAGGGTTTTAATAAAACTCTACAATTTCCTTAAGCCGTACGAGTAGATGCTATGTGCATTACATGGTGCTTTGAACTAGTCGTACTAATTTTCACATGTCGAATAAATCTAAGATAGCTTATCCCTTACTACCTGTCTATAAATTGAAACACATTACGTATAAATCTAGCTTACGTTAGTACCTGTAATTTAAATTAGTATTCAAATCTTGAATGGCGCCCCAGGATATCTCCAGCACTGTAATAGTCATAATTCCTCCTATTAAGTAATTTATATTATAACCAGCTAAACTGGTTCACATAAACATTAATCACTTTAGATACTGTATTACGTTTTACTGAATCATGGAAGGTGGGTGGGAAGTTCTTGGTTCCAAGAAGTATTGAAAACGGTGTTTTTCGGCACACTTTCGTATAAGGAGATTATTTGACTCCTGCAGAGTAGCAACGCATGTGTTTGACTCCAGATAGAAGCTCTGTTCTATATGCAGTTTACAAATGTCCATAGAAGACAGTGACCACTTACCATCAAGTGGGCTGCAAGTTCTTTTGCTACTTTAATTTTAAAAAATACTCACTACAATTTGAGTTTAGTTTTTTTTATTTTAGTTGTTTATTATAGGTCTTAAGATATTCATATTTGTGCATGTATATGTGGATCAATTTTTATTTGATAGTTTAGCAGTGTGACATGGCTATTTAGATTCAATGTTTATTTATTTATTGTAACACCTTCAACAAACATATTCAATACAAAAGGGCAATACTATATGTTTCAACGTGGTCCTTAGGTAGCACGAGGTTTGCTCTTTTTACACCTTTGCATACCATTTTAACTTATTTCGTTTTCCGAGTTAAATTAACTTGTAATTATTGTACGAATTTATTTGTCCCACTCAAAAAATACGTCGTAATATGGCATTGACCAATATTTAGCGGTCTGACCGTGACTCAAAATCTATTTCGCAATTACTCTCATTATGCTTGATTAAGCGCCTCAATACAAATGAACTACATAAAATGTAATTGTAACAATAAATTGTTATCATTATGTGCTTATACGTAACTTTATGCTGTTGTCTGACACTCGCGGAATTAATTTATTAATTAATAATAATAGATATTTGGTAATTTAACTAATAATAAGTAGCGTTACTTACGCTGTGAGCGTTTTTTGGACACTTCCAAGACAGTGATTTTTTCTTTGTTTTATCCTTGGGTTTTTTTATCTTCATATAAGATGAAGATAAAAAAGCTCAAGGATAAAACAAATTTTATTTCAGTTTTAGTTATTCTATTGCTTATATAGGTATAGTTTGTGTACATTACATATTAACAAAACCGGCCAAAGTGCAAGTCGAAGGGTTCCGTACCATTGTTCTTAAAAAACGGCAAAAAGGTCCCATACGGACAAACGAGCAGTGGAATCATATAATAATAGGGTCTCGTTTTTATCATTTGGATACGAAACCCTAAAAACAATCTCAAGTCAAGACAGAGACATCAATTGTAATAACAGTCAGTAGCAGTAAATGACTCCTGGTTACATATTATTTTTAATAAGTGATTTCCCGTTTCATTATAAGGAAGTCCTTTTATGTTAAAAAGCGATTCATAATAAAGACCATATATGTAAATTCCGATACCATATCTAGACTGAAGTACGATTTATTAGAACATTTTGCCCTTCTGATAAGTTTAATCGTAAATAAATAGATATACTCGTAGATATTTATTTTGTTACTGCTTACACATACCTAAACTTATCAGCTCAAGACATATAACACAATGAGAACAAAAGGAATGTAATTCTGAATTTACGCAAATTAAGTAAAGGGTAGGTCGTGTACCTACGACCCTAATAACATAAATATATGTATTTCTTCAGACCATTAAATGTTCTGTTCGTATTGTTTATCATTTTTTGACTGATTTAACTGATTTCAGATTAAAAAAAATTAAACGTATTAGTTGCTAATCGGTGTCGGACATAAAAAAATCGTAGATACTTAGGGCTTCCGACAAGAGTAAGCGGCTGTTATCATGATAACATCAGAGCTTTACGGTTTCAAATACGCTTAGAAGTGCACATAAAATTTTAACGAACCCATCCAACTGCCGACGGTACATAGCGCTTTGCTATCGGTTAAATCGAAAACTGGTGTGACCACGGGATAAAACAAACTAAATATAACACTTTGTCGTGTACAAAAGGTGTGTTCGTTCGGGTGGACAGGCGAGTCTCGCAATCAACGGTACCGCCTTCCGAGTTAACTGCAATTCGATCTGTGCTCCAATCGATAAGCGGTCGCGTGTTTTTTATTACGAATATTAATAATTCACAATAAATTTTAAAGATTACAACTTTGAAATTTGTACCAAGAATGAACGATTTCCTATACATATACTTTCTAACCTAACCTAACCTAAACTGGCGTATGATGTTTATTTTCGCGTATTATTGTTATTTTTATTGATAATTAATAGTGTAGTATATGATAATTAATAAAAATAACATCGTTTGTACATCGCATTCTCATCACTTCTACCAATCAGTTCAACTGCCTACGCATAACGTACCCGTCGATCATATTTCCCTTTCTACTTGTAAGAAGGAACAAGTTTTGACTGCAAATAGAATCGTAAAGTTTCCTGGAATCTGGCCAATACTATAAAGATTTTTCGGCAAACGTCTGCAAATCTTTCGTACAATACTGTCCTTGCTCGGAGGGCGTTGAACTCTGTCACATATAGTTTTGCGGAACTCGATTTTAAAGGTGTTGACCGCTTTTTACTTGTATAAGTACATTGAATGTATGTATAAAAATGTATACATCGTTATTACTGACACGAATTTCTCTAGTTTTTCGGTGCATTGCCGGTATAATCCTTTGTGATCCGACTCTGAGGGTCAAACGCCTCATCTATTTCGGTCTTATGCAGTGTTAAAAGTGGAGGACTTTCGGACATAACGAATACTTAATTGACGGGTACACAAAATAGGCTGCAAAACATAGCCTGAACTCTACTGGTTGATTCATAAAAATCTGCTTAAAACATCTTTTTTGTCCATGATCGCATTATATCAGTTTTTTGTCAAAACAGTCAAGTAATACTAATATATTTTTAGAATGGTACATTTACTACTTTTCCCCCCCTCTAAGATCTCCTCTCTCCCCCATTATTCACCTATTAAAGGCGCCATTTCTTAAATTATATAAACTATGTCACTGCAAACTGAGACGATTCTAGCGATATGTCATACGTTACAATCCGCCAAATCGTTAACCGTGCGCGTGCATACGTAAACACATAACCCTCTTTCTGACGCAGTCGAGTAAATGCATTTTTATTAATAACGTAATATACATATTAATCAAATTTATAGTATGTTACCATAACCCCCGATCTATGAACAAAGGGCCATGCTATTGTTTTTGCGAAATAATGAAATCACCCGCATCATCTGCCGTTCGGTTATTCCACACCGCTTGACTCATGGAGTTCGCCACTAATTATGATAAAATACATTATTATTTTACCGAAGTATACCTAATAAGTGTAATTACACAGTCTGACAAATCGGTTAACAAATAGAGAATTTTAACTTCAACAAGTTTGCAACAATGCATATTTTGTACAGGATGAGATGCGTAACATATAAGCAGTTCACCAAGCATACCGCTTAAAAAATGCCATGATATCCACTTATTTCCATTACCGACGAAATCTTCTTTCCTTACTTACAAGCAAATATGAACGGTATTTCTAGTTTATTTACTAACAATTTGATGACTTTAAAGTGTAAAAGTTGCAAAGAATGCAGTCCATCTGATAGTAAGTGGTTGCTGCCGCCCATGACAAGACCTAAGGTTGTCCACCTAAACCACGTGACCTATTTTTGACAAGTTTTGACCCCCTCCCCGTCTAGTTTTCACGTTGTTATTCATCATTATTATTTTCGATCACTTTTCGATTTCGCGCGCGACTGTAGTCGTAGAGGCGGCGTGACTATATTGACTACGTGATGGAAACCTAACCCCCCCTCCCCCTCCCTGGTACCAAGTGTGGGTACCTTCCCTAATGCTGCTATAAAGTACAAATGGGTGAGAGGGTGGTTGCACTACATAGAGGGCTTTGCACCTTTGTGGAAACGATTATTCCATTGTTATTGTTATTTGCTGTATACTGCAGGGTTTCTCAAAGTAGGGTACGCGTACCCCTTGGGGTACGCATGTTAATCGTAAGGGGTACGCAACAATATGATTAATGACAGTTACTTAGGTACTTAAAAAATGGCGCACATTCGACGGTTAAAAGTAAAGTTAATCTTAGAACAAGCCCAAATAGCTTTTATAAATTGTTTTTATCGTATTGTTATTCTAATCTACGTGGAAGTAATTATTAAAAGGGTTCTTCGTAATTTTGAATATCGAAGGGTATTGAATTTTTCACAGATAATGTATTTCTATAGCCGATATAACAAAAAATTAAAAATGAAATAAAATAAATGTTTACGGGGGCCTCCCATGGTAAAACCCTGGTCTTCCGGGATTGATTATAGATGGCAGTCCAGTGGCAGCAGTGGTTTAGCCATCAGGTGAACTGCATGCCCGTTTGTTATTTCCTTGTTATATGTATTGTTGTATGTTCCTTATTATAAAACAAAGTATAGTTATAATAAGTAAAATAAATGTTCAGTGTAATTATAGTTATTACTAACGCTGAGAAAAGTCACGATTTGTTCAAAGTTCTATTAATTGGATTGATTTTACGGAAAAAATCCATGTTGTTAACAAGTGTCGATTAGGATCATATCTTTACGGAAAAAATATAGTTATTATGTACGTATCAGAAACTGTCATAACCATAATAGATCAGAAACTAGTTTAATACATCTTGTTATGAGTAACTAAATCATTCTTGGTCATAACATAATTATTTCTAGAATAATAACACTGCTATTAGATAATAGGTAGGGTTGCCAGATATGTTAAGAACAAATACTGAACGTTATTTTTTTATAATGACTAATTTATTGATGATTTTGGGTGTTTTACTCATGACTCCCTTTCTTTGTAGTAATTACAAAGATAAATATGAGTTTATAAATGTTTAGATTTTTTTAGTCATTGAATAGTTAAAATAGCATTTTCTAAATTTTTAATTTATTGTTGTTGGAAGTATTATGAGTATATTTGTACTTCAACTTTCCTGAATTTGTTCGTCGGTATTGGATCAAACGTTTGATAATCACTTATAAGAGGAATTTTCATCGAAACCCGACAATCGTAAATTTTTTTTCCAATATTTTTCTGAGTGTCAAACGTATTAAACATTAAGGTATCGACCCTGGAGGTATGACCCATCTATTTCTTACGTTTCAATAGAAGAATTTGCTCACATTCATGATATGTCGGTCGTCTTAGTCCTCGGGAATAACAACGCATGTGATTAACTTCAGATAGAACTCCTCTATATTAAGTTGCCTGCAGATTTATTTGCCAAGCGGCAGTATTAATATCACGTAGACTGAATGCTTGTTCAATCAAACTACTTCAATCTGATAAAAAAAACATTTAAGAAATGTATACTGATTTTTTATGAATATAGACATAAACGCTTTCTACACTCGTAGCCCCATAGTAGGATTTTTTCCTGAGTCGTGGGTGCCATGGACACACAAAGACGAATACACAACCAGACCCAGAACAGAAATCTAAACTCATCATTTACATTTCTGTCTGGCCAGGAATCGAACCCTGGACCCACTGCGTGTCATGCCGGTATGATGACCACTCGGCCACGCGGGTCGTCATTCGAGTTCTCTTGTTTTTGCTCGTTTGCTACTTCAATGATATAAAACGTGACGAAAACTGTCCGGCCGTAAACTTAACGACTGGCAACTCTAGGTATTGGCAGTCCACAATCAACAAGGAATGCAGCGTTCCTCACGTTAATTATTTTATGCGTAGGCGTTCTCGATAATGTTAATCATACTCGTACCCCGGCGCCGGTTTCGTTTTTATTTCATCTTTTACTACAAACTGGTTACGAGTACTTAGCTGTCGCAATAGGGATACTATCTATATTCCTACGTACCACCCACGCGAAAACAACCTTATTGTGAGTTGCGTTCTACGCTTGTGTAGGCTTGCTATCCAAGATTTAATCGTGAATGAAGAAAGTTGGATTCAGTTATAAGGTGTAATGTTTACAGAAACACATAATTAGAACGCTTTCAAATAAGTTGTTAAAAATAATTTGTTTTACGTAATTTACCATTTCATTCATTTTATGATATTAACGATAAATAATAAATACAAATAGCGCAATAATACTAGAGATCTATATATTCAGATGTCGTTTCTTTAAACATTATGTATCATACCTTGCTATTTGCACTTTTCCTCAAAGTTTGTAACATTTGGTAACTAGGCAGCAGTACGTGTACCAAAGGGTTCAATAGCCAACATCAACGCATCTTAGATAAGTCTCAGCTCTGCCAAAACCGTTGCGATAGTTTCAAGTAATGTCTATCCGTTTGTTATGATAAAGTTGAGAGGGAAGTCGCGAATCGATAAAATCTCGAACGATTAAACGTAATATACCCGCCAGAGTAATCATCGCCGGCTCCATTGTTACTGCTGCCCACAGCCGTATGCACTTAGTAATCTCTGTCATGCCAATAGTTTAATGCCCCGACCCTCGTGATACTGACGTGCTTTACCGCTTTTTTTTCTGGTAACTCTTATAATTTCAGGCTTTTGACTAATGGACTTGCTTTGTGCTTAATATCAATCAATAAGGGATTCCAACGTGGTCGGCCATAGTTGGCTATGTCTTCCCATCTTATTTTGAGAGTGGCTTATCTAAGGGCAGACTAAGTTATAATAAAAACTAAGAAATTAGTAACAATGGAAAACAAGTATCTCCTTACTCAAAGTCGGTTAAAAAGTAATCTTATGTATCTTGTTGACGTTCGAGTTAAGAGCTTGTTAAAAAGTAGAACATGCTAAAATATATGTTCCAGTTTTTATTCGCATTCGTTTTCCTTACACTGTTTACACTGTTAATATTAAACGAATGAACACACAATTATTGTGACAATGGAAAGAGAAATCTTTGCTTTATTTGACAAATAGGATTAAGAACGATTTTATAAATTAAATAATTTGTATCAATCAAGTGCATCAATGAGATTAATTTTTGAAATTAACTGAATCCAGAATTTAATGTATTCGTGATGATATGTACTAACGTCCACGTAACATGGCCACTGCCGTTCATGGACGTTTGCAATCAATCTCTAATAGAACCTAAGCTCTATTTTAGATCAGTTAAAGACTTAGTTGGATTTTAAATTCATGAACTCCGATATAATGGTTCATTTGATAGTTATAGGATCATCACATCATTTTAAAAAAAGTTGCAAATTAAGGAAGGTGTGTCATGATTGTGTTAAATAATATAATCCAAGTTGATAAGCAGCCTAAATGCATATTACAAGGTGATAGAACGAGTATTGCCCAACCGAAAAGGTAACGTCACTAATAATATATAGCGTCGTCGTCGTAGTCGTCGTCGTCGTCGTCCTCGTCGTCGTCGTCGTCGTCGTCGTCGTCGTCGTCGTCGTCGTCGTCGTCGATAATTTATAGCGTGAAGCAGTTCTTGTGTTTTGGTGGTAGGGTGTTGTTGACTTACTTTAATATGTGGTGATCAGTTAGTCATTAGTAATTGATTTTAGATAAAATCTCTGTTCTATATAAAGTCGTTTTCAAATATCCATGGCCGGCAATGAGCACTTACCAAATGGACCGCAAGCTCGTTTGCTATAAAAAAGAAATAAGTACAAGTACATTTAAGAAGAGTCATTGGTAATAAAACCTGTTTGAAGTCTTTCGGTGATTTGTGAAATCTAATCTCACTGGTTCTTTGTCATTCATTGATTCATCCAACCTTGAAGCCCCATCACTATTCAACAATGCGGAGTAATGAAGCACGAGACACGCGTGTAAATCACCTCTCACATAGCATAAGTGGCGTTATACTGTACCGTATATCATCATGTATACAGTCACGGTATACTGCGAGTTCTATCTCGCCAGATCCGACGATGATAACGAAAGATCCGAAAATCACGATCCGTGATAAAATGTCAGGTTAAATATATTTATTGTTTTTTTTTGTTTTAATATGTAAGAAGCAGACGATAATGCTGTCTATCTGACGTCTGCTACCGTCAATGGACATCTGTAAGATACTTCGCAGTTCCAGAAGTTATTTTTAATATGTTACGGGTACTAACGATATGCGTTTTTTTAATTAATTCTGCCGGTATTTCGACCCAGTTACATGGATATCGTGATACCACGCACATCGTCAGTACCCGTAACATTTTACAGGTATCAATTCCGCGATAATATCAGCTTAAAATCATATATTATAGATATTTTTCAAGTTAATACTAAATGTGTTGCTACTCCCGAGGACTGATGGTCGCTATATGTAATATTGAAAGTGAAGTAAAAATCTGTAATCAAACCCAGCAGGAAATCAGTATCTTCCCTGAGGTTGACCTCAGACGCGTATCTACCCCTTTGGACTAAGATGGAATGGCTACAACACGGTACTGCTTAACGCCGTTGTAAAAGAAATGAGATGGTATTATGTTCTGTATGTATTCTTTATACATACAATCTATATTAGATGTAATTATCGTTGGGGTCAATAATTTCCTGAACACAATTTCATTTGTCAAGATTGAATACGTGATGAAGCAAGATTGAATACAGAATAGCACTCCTGTCGCCCTGTCAAATGTTTAATTCTATAACTTGGTATTAATATAGTCCAGTCTAATAACGTCTGAAATCAATTAAACACTCAACTTTTTATATAAAAAATGCAAAGTTATGTGTCAAATTTTGATTTCAGACCATATTTAACTAGACTAAATAGTAATAGCAGCTTCATTGACACTACAGATGGACATTTTATCTTATTCATTTCTATAAACGCACAAAGACAAAAATAGTAGAGTTATGTTTATGTTCGTGTCATACAAGTTGCCAACTCTGGTCATTAGTTCTATTGGCGCCACTCCGGTGGAAATATTTTAAGAATTAGAATAAATTGTTGGCCAGGAATTATCATTAATACATACGGTATGTTTATTGTTCTACATTGTTGTAGCAACATTGATTCTTGACGCCAAGTCGAGTTAAATATACAAGAAGATAACTCTAGAAACTATTCTGCTAGAAAGCATTTGTTAAGCAGGAATACACGTCTTATGACATAACTTTTTATTTGAAACTAGGATAGTAAGGAAATAAATGAAAACAAGGCACAGTTAAACGTTTTTTTCGTTTGTCTACGCCTTGTTTTCTTCTATGAACATACGTACTATTATGAATATTACGTCTACTATAATGAATCAAAATCACATATTTGTAAACAAATTTTCGAAGTAATTCAAAAATTCATATAAACTGGATCGAAAGAGAAAATGTTTTCAGAACGACTTTAAATTACTATCTTTAAATCTAATAAACATTGTTCTATCCTTAAACGAAGCCAAATTGGTTTCTCTTCCTCATAGATATCTAAAACCTTCAGAAACAGTTTTGAAATGAGGCGCCCCAATTTCAACACGACACCACTTCCAGTAATCCGATCTGCACCAATATTTGTAATTGTGGTTAATTCAACTAGTCTCTCAATCTCAGGCGTTTAAAAGTTGCAATTTATGTCATTCTTCAAGTGGAACCGGCTAGCCTTATAGGGTCGAAGGTACATAATGAAGACCTAATATGACAACGGCTAACTACTAGTTGCTAGGTACTCTTTGGTGAAACGTACACACAGTAGCATGAGAAGTAGAGTTGTGACTTGGCTGGGCAAAAATCAATTTTATTTTTTTATAAAACAATCAATTTTATAAAAATCGTTTTTTATTGTTTTGTATTACAAAGTTATCCCCCCAAATATCTTTTCTTTATTAAGTTGGAATTTTTTATGCAAAACAAATAATATACACTAGATGGCGTTGCAAGTAATTCTATATTCGTGAAACTACGAAATAAATAATATTTTTGGTAATTCAAAGCTGCGGCAAAAAAAAACGAAAATATGGTGTAAATAAAAAATAATAATAATGTAAAATCGATTATTTATGGTCAATAAATCGATTTATAAAAATCGATAATTCTAAAAAATAATCGATTTATTTAATAAATCGATTAATTTTTCACATCCCTAGATAAGTTTCTTATTGTTGTATTATTTCTTACTAGCCTAATACTGTGGCTTCGCTCGCGTACTTTGTTGTACCTTGGTAATAAGTATTCTATGCGTTAATTTAGGTCATAAACTATGTATATGTGTGCCAAATTTTAACGGAATTTGACCAGTAGTTTTGCGTGAAAGAGTAATACACATACATGCTCCCAATTTTCGTCTTTATAATATTAATAAGATTGATTAGTAATCAGCCGACAATATATTTCACGCATCGACTTACAATTTGTATGAACTAAAAATGCATGAATGAACCGTATCGGACCCTTTCTTTTATAAGGATGAAGTAGCAAACTAGCATGCAGTAGATAGATATCTGTAAGCAACTTCATATTGAGCAGGGGTTCTATCTGAAGTTGATCACATGCGTTGCTGCTCTCAAGGCTAGATGATCGGCTCATATAGAAGTTATAAGCCGGCAACCGGGTGTGGTTGCCGGCTTATAACTTGTATATGAGGCGGTCATCGGTTCCACCGAAACGCAAGAAATAGGTGTAGCTTTGAGATTCGTATATGGTATTAAATAAATTAAGATCGGGTTAAAGACTATATAATTTATAAACTTTAGCGTTGTACGGAATATAACAATGAGATATATCATCATAATGTAACGATAAGGAACAGATAGATTCGGTTATCCTGCCAAACGTTTTGTCCTTATAATGGGTATTGCCAAGAGCAATGACCAACAGTTCAGACAAGACTGAGTCACCGAGGGATATTATTTTAAACATTGTAGGAGATAAAACTGCATTTTAAGAGGAAATACGTTTCGCTATGATATTGCAACAAAAAAAATAGTTTCTATTAATATAAGTTTGGAATGATATGCATAAATTTGATTAATCCGATAGTATTTATAAAGAATACAGATATAACAATGGTTGAGTCTTATTCCAAGTTTATAGCATGTTTAATAAATAGACTTATATACTAAAGTATTATATCTGATTGTTGTCATTTCTAATATTTTTTAATATACATTATGACGACATGAGTAAAAGAGCGGTCACCATACCGGTCTGACACGCAGCTGGTCCCGGGTTCCATCCTCGGCCAAACAGACATAAATTATGAGTTTAGATTCTGTTCTGTTT
>DWNE01004849.1:0-14663 GCA_018249875.1 Cecropterus toxeus | reverse complement strand
AGAAATAAAAATTAATATTTTATTTTTAATTACTTTCCTTGGATGTATAAAAGGGGTTGAGACTTTCTTTGGGCAGCAGCGTCTTTCTGTGTAGAACTAAATATGAGGATGATATATTTGGGAAGGCCTATGTCCAACACCATGCCCCAGCAGTGGATACTAATAGTGTCCTGGGTGGATGGAACATATTATAGTTTACGCGAACGAAGTTGTGGATACTGTTAGTGTAGAATATGATGCTAATCAGACAAAAACTAATGTCTAAGACTATTTCATTAAAGTTTTCGTTCGCATCCTCTGGATACAATCATTACACGCATTTATACAATAACAAAAACTTAATATTGAAATAATTCTTGCAGAAATACGTGATCTACATTTGCATACCACTACAGAAATTCGTTTCTATGTTGTACTCGTATACGAATATGTGAAGAGCACTGATTTTAAATCAGAGGAACGTCTGTGATGAAACTACGCTGATTGTTGTTTTGGCGTAAAAACATTAAAGCGAAACTACTTGTCCTGCGAAGTGTGTGAGCCGGGGAGGTGGGGGAGATTGTGTTAGCGCGGGAAATTGATCTTCAGTACGGACGTCCCGAGGGACACAGGACACTAACTTCCTAATTATCTTTTGTTTGTCATTTAGCCACCTAATGTGTTGCTGACTTCGTTACGTCGAGTTTATTAAGTAAATTAGAAAAACAGAGATCCCCACTGCTTAAAAATTCCTCATTGAAGAGAAATATAAGGACATATAACTCAAACAGGTTTTTTTCTATAATTCATATTTATTTTAATAAAACATTTCATTATTATAGTAGGTACTTGTTTTGTTACTTTATACCATTTCAGTTAAATGCTAGGCGGTCAACTCCTCTTTAATAAATTATTAAATTAACCGCCTTTTATGAGTATGCGTTTTTATGTTTTCATTGTCCGTGTAATAAAATAAAATAAAAATTTAATAAGTCTACGATAAATCATGTGAGTAAACATTTTAATAGTCAAGAATAATATCTATTGGTTGCCATTAAATTCAAATTTAATGGCAATTCAATTTAAAATTCTATAATTAAAATTTTTAATTATAGAAATACAACATTTTCTCGTTAAAATAGTGCTACAACGTCGCGGATGAGGGGTATTGCCTAATTTAGTCAGACCCTTTATTCAATTGACTATTTACATATTTATTTACTAGATTTAAATTGTTATGCATGTGAACGTGACGATTATTCAATCTCCCTATTTTATTTTAGCTAGGTAGGCATCTAGTTTCTAGTTAGCGGTGCCCCACGCGATTCAATTCAGATACATTGTGACTTAGCTTTTATTTCTTTAACTTTTCTAATTGATGTACCAAACGGAGAGACTTCACGACTAAATTGACACTGCAATTTTATATTGAATTTGGGTACACAAGTGTTCCCATCGTTGAGGATTAATGTAGAAAAAAATATGACTCTAAAAATAATATACAACGCTAGAAATCATTGATAAAAAATATGAATTAAATAAACGCTGTAAAAATAAAGGAAAGTGCAAAACTATGTAAAAGTATATTAACGTAACATTAGAACCATTAAGTATATTCATCCGTGCTCTAACTTTCCATCTCTCCAATGTCCGTCTGCTGGCGGCTCTTAACGGAATTGATCCGCGATTTCTGCTCACATGACACATTCCCCCGCCGGCCGCTCCATACATTTTCTTATATCGGCCACGTGTCACGAATATATTGAAGGAGGTGGGATATTAAGGCTGGCTACATATGTTTGTTTATAACATGAGTTCGATTTTGTCGTTATTTTTCTTCGTATATTTGGATATACACGAAACAAAACCTTTGTTATACTTTTGGAAGCTCTATATGTGGAAAAGTGTCGATTTTTTTTTGCAGTTTCTTACATAAGTATGTATAGTGAAAATGAAATATTGTAATATCGAACAAGAATCGTACGAACTACGAAAATTACATTTTTTGATAAAAAAAACTCAACTTACATATTATATAAGACAATTATTTTTTTGAATAAAAGCGTGGCATGCTCCTGAATCAATATTCTTATACTAGGGAATATCTATTTAGGAATGTATTTTATCAGCATATACCCAGCCTAAAAAAGTGAGATTGGATTTGTCGCTCGACGCTCGTCGGATTCCGCTGACGTACCGCTGCGACAGGCCTACGATATTAGGCAGTTTCCAGGTAACCCACCTGTTTGGATACCGTACATTATTATGATGCGAAAATTCTTCACCGTGTCACGCGTTATGAAAATATTTTCAACGCGAAACTTTGTGATAAAGGTGTATATTTTCGTGCGGCGCTGAGTAACTTGCTATTCTGAATTCTTAATGTCTCTATCTTTTTATTACGTACCTCTATCACGTGTGAAACGAAATAAAGTGATCTATATTTTGTTATATATTACAAACGTTACTAACTTTGAATAAATTAAAAGTGACATATTTATATATATTATATACTTAGATAGATTGTTCTTGTGTTATATGGGAGTGGAGGAAAGCCGTCATTCTATATTATTTACTGAATAAAAAGACGCAATGTTTAAAGTTTACACTGAAGAGACCCTTAGTAGGTCTCAAGTGAACAATACAAGTAAACTCCGACACAACTGCTTGTCTTATTTAAGCAATTTGACAACTTTTCTAACAAGTCTCCGGCGTCAACTTAATTGTAATAGAACATTTAAACAGACGAGACTTTCCTCATTCATTATTCTAATTTCTTTTTTATTTAAGAACTGTTTGCGTTCTTGATAGTAATGAGATGTTTTAATTAAATCTGTTACAATATTAATTAAACCAATGTCGGGATCCAGTATAGTGCATATGAGTTTAGGTTTGAACCGACATTGTGCCGCTCCGGCACAGGCATGTAGAGCTAAATCTCGTATGTTATAACATCTTCAAAGGATGTTTATGACAGGAGTGATTAAGCACGTGAAATTTAACTGAAATAAATTATTATTAGTGTATACGAATATTCGTATATATGAGCAAATAATGTATGTGAGTAATATAATTAAACGAAGCAATTTTACAACTAAAGGAGTAAAAGCTTGACTTTTACCAACGTAGCTTTTTTTTATTTTCGATGTCTCTTTTACCAAACCAAATTGAAAGTAATGAGTACGCGACTAGCTGTTTGATCTAACTATTGGAAACTAACCGAGACAACATAGATGTGAATGTCTAACTGTACAAATATTGTTAAAAAGTCGTGATTTTGCTTTGCCTTATTTGAAGTTACAGTGGTAGTGGTTCATATTCGCCATTCTGTTCTTTTTATCATAAGAGAAACATACATATCGTGGAACAAACAAGATTGAAAGGTGGTAGAACTTAGTAAATGGGTCGACCAAAATTAAATGTTTATATACCACCGCCACACCTACTATATTACAGATATCTACGAACGACAATAGCCACTTAAATATCATACCCAGCCTAGCATGCTCGTTTGCTACTTCAGATAAAAAATTCCATACTGTTTTTTCAACTAAATTCTGGTTCATTATCAAACTCGTGCAAGCACGGTCAACAACACGTCTCTTGTCCTGTGGCGTGCCTTTCATTCCCGACCTCCATTGATTCAATCCACAATGTTTTCCAGTCTGGTTCGAGCTCGTGGGAGCGAACGGCCACCTGGCGGCTTGCAGAGCGGTTCCATTGTTTACACGCCCGTAAACATTTTTAATCCCTTCGAGGCAACGTGTGTTTTGTTTATCTTTACCTTAAATGTTGTGTTCCACTGCATACTACATTGACGAGGAGCTTTAAAATGTGTTCATAAAGCTAGAAAATATAGACTGAACCGGTTCCATGCCAACAACGTTTCGGCTTGACGAAAAATAAACTATGTATATATGCGACGAGTATGTTACGATCCATAAATAACTGTTGGATTTTTTTTAATTTAAGGAAATACCGAATAATTCGTTTAAGTAAAACTGTTACAGGATTATATGATTACTGCGACAAGCAACTAGCAAATAGCAATGATCGAAATATGACTCGTGTGTGTTGGTGAAGTTGATCGTTGATCGCTTGTTGTTTAGTTTAGCGTGTGTCATATAATTCAGCCGTAAACGGTTTGTAAATCCCAAACGTGAAACGAAATTTTTAGTATTCAACGCCGCGTATATGTTTTTATTTTCATTGAGAATTGTTTATCTTGGAAGCACAGAAAATATACGAATTTTACTGCGTTGGCGATACGTGCTGAATATTGTATGTATACAACATCGTAATGTTGAGTACGTGTAAAGGTGCAGAGGTTGGTCTCCTGCGGGTGCTTTCAGCTCAATTCTATATGTATACTCAATACAGTATGTTAATGAATAATCGAGTTCCACGCAGAAAATAACGTTTGCTAAACAATGAGGAACTAACAAATTAAAGCATAAATAATTATTATAAGCATTTTTTTTTGTTCTGAAAACATAGTCAGAACAAAAAAATATGAACCTTTACACTTATGCCACTTCTCTGGGAACTTATTAAATTAAAATATCACCATCACAATTTATATGCTGGCTAGGTTCCAAAATCTTCCTTTTTTAGCAACACCATCTCTCACGTCTACATAAGATTCTAAAATTAGATACATACCAAAAAATACGTTGATAATAAAATAGTTAAAAAATATATTAAACAAGTAAATATGTATTCCCTAAAGTGGATCACAAAATAAGTAAATTTAAATTCTTTAAAATTATTGCCATCATATGAGTAGGTACATTGTTATCCAATGTACTCGTATGATAAATATAGAAATTTCAAACCTCACTCTGAAAACATTACATTGAGCACGTGCTTGTCCCGTCCTTGGCACTCTGGGACTTGTACAGTCCGAAGCTATTAGACCCCGCATTAAGGAAAACAAAGCGACGCATTGCCGATCATCTGCGCTCGGACCCGCCAGGTGCCGTGGTCACATAGCGCTTCCTGTACCGAATCCTCAATTTCCATGTCGGACATTTCTAAAACATCAAAAGTTATTTAAAATAAGATCGTCGTGAGAGGTACGAGACCGTCTGTTAGTGCGCATTTGAACTTAAACTTTAAGTGATAAATAAATAATAAAGGCTTTCGGAAGAACAAAAATAGGTATCGCTCCGCAGTACGGCGCTTTGTTCTAGATTAGAATCAAAACGTAGTCCTCGAAGTTAGACACGTAACTAGTCCTCTTTCGTCTCAGGTTAGCGGCACCGTTTTAAATTCTCTCGGGATCAATAACTTGGTTATTTTTAATACAATTTGTTTCCGTGTATATATTAAATGTTATACATATGTATGTAGCCATTAGGTATGTATATTGTTTCTGAATCGCTTCCTGACTTCATTTTTGATGTGAATTGAATTAAACAGCGCAATGATATGACGTTACAGGAATAATTAAGTATGGCGACGAATACATAGCCGGCAGTCAGTGAAGGATAGCACGCGACGCTCTAATCTCGAACAAATACTCGAGGATATATCACCCCTCCACTGACAAGAATAAGCGCCCGTATTACGGAGCTTCATGGAACTGTAGTCGTTCGGTAAAAATATCCCGCCTTCTCGGATATATGAAGACGAGGGCTCACGTTTAACTTAAAGCAATTCGGCCGCGCTCCGAATGCGCCCTCGTTAAAATTCATGCGGCCCGCTAAACTTAGCCGTAGATTGCATGTGTGCTGAAATTACCCGTAACAGGTAGTATTTTACAAACATTAATATTAACCTAACGCTCTACTCCCAGAATTAATGTATTGCGGGGAAATGTTAAATTATACAATTTGGCAATGGAATCACAAATGATACAGGACCGTGAGATATGTTGTTGGATTGGAAGGGGCGGTTTTATTAAGCTACGTTTTCACGAAAAATCGCGCTCTGATGGAACGTAAATATGTTAGATACGTTCTAAATTTATTAAAACATCAATCGAAACTACAACGTTTGGACACAATATATAACAGTCGCTATTTGACTGTGTCAACAGTATATTCAGTTGACTATCGACAAATTTCTACAAATACATAAAGAAAGATACCTATATTATTAGATATGATATCAATCTGACATTTGAGATTGAGATCACCAAATATATATAAAAACAAGCTCTAAAATAATCTTCTTTAGTTTTAAACGTTTCTATTAACTTCATTAATTTTTTATGAATCTTAAATGATTTAAATTCTATAAAAATGAAATAAAAATATCTAGTACCACTTGAAACTAGATGAATAAACATCGTCCAATAATATATCACAGTTAAATGGAGATAGTGACCTACACAGTATCGTACCGCCCGAATAAAACTTACCGAAGCGACAACGCTTTCAGTGTGGCCCGCGGTCTTTATTCAGAGTTTCCGCCCCCGTCCCGCTCCTACCCCCGCCCCCGCCCTCGCGAGCTATTCACATCTGTAAAACTGTATTACAATGCTATAATTCCCATAGAATTGGAATAACTGAGATGGTATGGCCGCCTTTCAAAAACCATTCATTTGGAACAACTGAATTATTATGATAAAATTATATGAATAGTTCCAATAGACTATACAAAACAGAATATGTTGCGCAAAATATGAGAAAATTACGTGGTAGCGTCCCTTTTTGATCAAATTTATGTGTTACGAGAGATGCAGGTTTAATTACTTTCCAGATTTACTTCTAGTATTAAGAATAATACCAGACTGGATAAAACCATTAGCGATTCGGGGTATCTTGCGGAACATAATTTATTTCAAGGAAATTTAGGACAAGGTTGGGCTCGATAAGCGAAATAAATCAATGCCGTATTCAGGCAGCGTCCAGTTTGAAACGAAGTAAATAAGTGCGCCGGCGACCGGCGACCGGCGGCGAGTCTTTGCGACGCAGGACACGTGCCTGTAAAGTGGGTGAAGGGGAACAGTTCGATCCCGTACAATAGGCACAAATAGTTGGAATCTTATATTAGCTAGCGTTTATGTGACACGTAGAAATGTAGTCACTCATATAAATGAAGATGACATAGCTTTTAACAATATCGATTTGCACTGTTTCAAGAATAACACGGTAGACAATTTTACACGAATCATTTTAATTTAGCCGTTGGTCGGCTAGAGATGCGAGATCTCTAGTCGATCACAAGTAGATCTTCAATAGCATTTGGGTGGATACAAGTTGTATATGTGTACTGAGGATGGTACCTAATAAATGAATATAGACACCCAGCCAGAGATATGTTTTTAAGGACTTACCTTTCTTGAACATCTTAAAATTTCAAGCATGTTCTCATTTAATATAAAAAACTAATTATGCCTAACATAAGTTAAATTATTTCTTGCGGTTCGGTGGATAGGTGTGGATGCCAGCTGCAGCTCACTATCACATGAGGATATCATCTTAGTCCTCGGGAGTAGCAACTGAAGTTGCTCACAGATGTCCATGGGCGTCAGTCATTACTTAACATTAGGTAAATTACATGCTCGTTTTGCTACTTCAATCTGGTAAATAAAAGAGTAAGAAAATGTGAGCAAATACTATTTGTGAAATTACAGATTGATTGCAATTGCAAGTTATGTGGATAAAGGGCAGCGGCGGGTTGCCGGAGGGATGTGATAAATATCCTCGCGGGAGAAAGTGGCTGCTTAAATAAACATCCTCTCAAAGTGGCCGAGCGCCCTCCATTTTCAAATTTTAAATTGATATTCCAAAGAGGCTCTCCGGCGGGCGATGCCGAGTTCGTTTATGTAACGGTTATGGCTTTAATAACTGTGCATATTTAAAAGCTTCGCCCGTAATTGAATAGCCGTACCGGTTATCATCACGTAAATAACTATGTTGTAATAAATTTGTATACAAGCTATGTGCATTGAAGTGTTTCTTTGTTGCAAGTAAAAATTTGGTTGTTTTGTATTATTTATACTATCTTAATCGTTTCGTTGTTTCATGTATTACACACAAAAAACAAGTAGGATCAATAAACACCTCTGAGCTTGTAATTGGAACCCGAATCGTTTTCACCGACATTAGCACGTAACGCATGATTACTTTTTCAATTTCAGAAGTTTGATGAAGTTATTATTACATTTTTGTATAGCAATAGCACCACCGGTACTTTACGTAAGATGGCTCCCAGTAATGTAATTTCACTCCTTCCAGTAATGCTTCCAATGAGTACTAGTTTGTACCTATCCTATATTTTAATGCAATTTTGAGTATTAAGAAAATTTATGAATAATTCAAATATTAAAATAAGGTTTGGCCTCCAACAAGGATTACAAATGAATAAGAATATTCCAAGTTACATAACCCGTTCAAATACGGCGCTTGTCGTTGAAGTATTATTTTTTCGGGACCAAGTGATGTATCCACTTTGCTCGTGAAATAGCAATGTCACGTGCCTTTCTTGTGAATACTTTAATATGTATTACTTTATCATGCAATAAAAATGTGTTCAACATAAAAAGCGCATATATTTTGCGCGCGGGCTGATGAGCGCCCGGCGATACCGGCGGCGGAGCGTGCGCCGCGTGAAATATGGCGGTTCGAGCGGTATCGCCACGGAGGTTCGGGGGAGGGGGAGATAACACGGCGAGATGGCGCGCCCCGACCCCGCAGTCGCTTTTAAAGTACTAAACAAGCTTATTAACGTTTTTCTTAATTTGAATAATGAAACTAATAATTCAAATGATTATGTCGACGAAGCAAAGAGAATGAGAAAGCACCGTGTTTGTTGATTATACCGAACAACTCGGATGACCTATCTCGTGTCGCTTTATACACAAGAATTATAATAAATATGTACACAACTCATTTTCATAATGAATTTTCTGATGTGAAGCGTAAAGTTAGGCTTACTGTCCTTACCGTAGGCTTACCGTAGGAATACTACCATAAGATGACTAGACGCAGTCTTCGTCAGAACAAGAAAGTTTGAAATCAAGAGCCTCAGAGTCTCGTTCTCTTTGGAGTCGTTACAGACCGTCGCAGCAGAACACTAATTGCTATAAATGACATAAAACATTTTATTATGCAACAGTTTACTGTATGTCTAAGTTAAATAGAAGCTAAAGCACAGCCACAGGCTAGAATTGCAAATGTAGAGCATCCCCTAAATGTGTTAAGCTTGTAAACAAATCTTGTTACTCGCAACATGGCCGTCCCTTAAATCTCATTATTTACGCGTTTATCTTGTCCGCCGTGAAGGTTATTATTTTTTCACGCAGTAATTCCTCAGCTAATTAAATTTTTCATTATCAGGATTACTTCGTGGTAATGAAAAACAATGGGTGTGTTGGTAGGGGGGGCTGTGGCAATTTATCGCGTGAGTCCTGAGCGGGGCGTCTTCCTAGTGATTTGCGCTCCGCCGTTCACAGCGAGTAATTGCTAAGAAATCGTTTCTCATCCGCGTCTTCTATATTTTCTTTACATTTATCGTACAATTTACACTATTGTTACGTTTGTATTGTTTTGCACTAATAATAAAGAAAACTTATCTCTTAATGTCTTAGATGAGAGTTACTAAATACTTGTTTGACTCGTAGTAAGAAGGTTGTCCAACACTGAATATTTGAATGGAAATTCACCAGTTCCCACACCAAGAGTGAAAAGCAAAAGCAAGAACTTAGCCGCCTCTCCAAGTGATACAGATTCTTTCTCACTTTGTGTTTTGTATTGTAGTGTCACAGATATTTCTTTGTCTAATTTTCATATAGCCACAGTAGATACACTATCTTCCTGGGTATAAAGGGTATAATTGTCATCATACAGTCGACAGCATTGTTGTGTGCAAGCCTTGCTCGTCGGCCACATTAGTAGTCAGCGATATAGAGCAGTAATAAGGGTATTTTATGCCAGCGAGGAAAAAATATGTGCTGTTACATTTTGATCACACCCTACCTGTGAGAAATATGCACTTAGTAGTGAATGAGTGAATGAGTTCGCTTGTTAAAAGTTGTACGAGAAGCTTTGCCAACATCGGCGGCGCTTAACAAGCGTTGAGCTGCGGGCTCTTCAATATAATTCTATTGATTTTTATTGAAATTATGCTCTTCGCTATATTATTCTGTGTAAAAAGTTTATGAATTCAATTTTAATCAAATCTGCGGGTTCTATTACAACGTTTATTATAGTAACCAAGGATTATTAAATATTTGGTAGAGATTTTTTGTTGGTATTTCTGCTTAGTAACGGCAGGTTAAAGCACTGCTTAAACGAGACGTTGCAACTTTTCCTCACGGATAGCAACTCCTCTATGGTAGATCATGGATTAGCTCTAAACTCTAGGCGTGTTATTTTAAATGTCCAATTGAGGCAGTGGCCACTTTTCATGGACTGTATGCTCATGTGCTACTTGTACATGCAAAAAACTAAAATATGCCTCTTAAAGCATAGTTAAAGTAATGTGTTACTTTGAATACTTATGAGTAAATTAAATACAATAAACGTTGCTTCTGCCAAGTAAGATAACAGTTTTTTACTGTTTTTACCTATCGTCTAGATATTATGAGAGTTGAGTCTCGCACGATTTATACCTTGCTCTGTTCAGGAAAGTAACCGTTATTTACTACAAGTTACTACATTATACTTCGATATAATATATTCTAATAATATCGTAAACGTTTTTTTAATAATGAATATATAAATTAATTCTAACGAAGTAATTACATTATGAAGTAATAATGTAAAATGTCTGCTTTTCACTACTCTATACTTCAACTTTGTACTACTTGTAAAGAAAATGCGGAGCAATATTTTGTCTTAAATATGAAGTTAATTAGGTAAATGTTCCAGGCGTTTTCGGTCTTGTGATAAAAATATATTATACTTATTACTAGGATCGCAGAATTACAGCCTCGCATTTGCTCATTGCTTCACCTTTATTTCTTAAAAATAACGTTTATCATTCTCTGACAGTATGTTCAACTTTCTGTCTATTTTCACAGTTTCAGTGCGATGAAAAGACATGTTTTATAAAAAAATTAAATCTATACCAGTATCTGTACACTAATAATTTTAGAACATGTACTATTTTTGCCTCTGTTCTAGTCTGAAGGGTTTGGCAAGGGAGACGCTCCAAGTTAGTCCTCAGGGGTAACATCGCATCGTTGACTCACCTGAGATTAGTTTGACCTTTACAGGATTGATTACAGATATCATAAGAAGGGGTAATAAATGGGTAAGCCTAGGGTTGAATGCACGTTTACGACTTCCATATCATAAAAAGAAATATGTAGTATGCGTGGAAGTTCATCTAATGGAGTACAGTTCCATTAAAATATCCGTATCCTGGAGTCAATCGCTAAAATGTTGACGTAACGAAAGTTCTTGCAGCAAATTGTGCCGTAAAACGTAATAAATTGTTCTTAGAGAGCTTCTGAGCGCGTTTCTATAGCTGCATTACGAGCCGGTACTTGAAAAACTTTTGTGGCGGGCGTTCGCGGGCTCGTAGCAAACACCGACCGTTGTTACGTATACCGCTGTCAATGTATGAAGCTATTCGGTAATGATCTACTTAATAGCCCAACTTTTACAAGAATCGAGCGTGATATAATTATATGCTCAAGACAAATAGTGCTTCCAGATCGATATTATAAATTTCATTTTTAAGGGAAACTTTGGTCGACAATACATAATAAATCACCTACATTCCCATTTGTGCAATTTTAACACCAAAACAGTCAAGTCAGTCAAGGTCGATCATAATCGATATGTAGATAGAAAAGTTGAAACTACAGTAGATCCAATGTAATTACAGTGAATCTGAAAATACTAATGACAAACTACATTTTTTTATCATTTCTAACTTAAATATATTGTATTACATAAGACAGACAGATATTTGAGACAAAGATCTAAGCAACATAATAAGCATATGAATAATATATGTAAATATCCCTATTTATTCATTTATACTAGATTAATAACAAATGTGTAGATAATGAGAATAAAATTTAGGTCAAGTCTATGCTCGTTTGCTTTTAATACATAAAAAACAGTGTTCATTCAAGCAAATCCGTATCCAAACTGCGTAGGCACCATTTGTGGAGCACTACACTACTAAACTAGTGCGTAAAAACGTCCTTGGACTTGTTCCAAGTTGCAAAGTACATGTAGGCAAATAAACGTGATAGGGATCAAAAACCTTTTCACCGCGTGACATTCTATAGGTTTTATCCCAAAAGGTTTCAAGTGCTCATGAAACTTAGCCAAAGAACAAAGGCGTGGACGTAAAAGCATTTGGTTTTACATACAAAGTGCCGGCGAGCTTTCCGTTTACAATGAGATGTCAAATTTTGTGTGTGGACCTTTTTCTTTTAGACTTTACGAGCACTACCGGTGCTCTCCGAGAAGCGATACCATAAAATTTTCCTATACCTATCTTGTTGCCAAACTTTGAATAAAAAGGTTGCGCCGCTTCGAATGATGATTTAGGTATAAATAGATCAAGAAATTTTAGAACAAAAAATGTAATATTGTTAGATAAATAACAAACTTGCCGCTAAATTGATGTTACAGCCAATTATGCAAAGGAATTAGCAACAATATCAATGTAAATAAATAAATCAATGGAAAAATACAACGGCTATTTAGTATGCACATCTTAAATAAACACATCGTAAAAAAAAGCAATAATAACATTAAATACGATGAAACATTTAAGTTACATTTAAATGACAATTTGGAAGTGCCCCCGTAGGCCTATACAAAACAAAGATATTTCATTTTATTTCATTTTATTTCATTTCAAGTTAAGACCGAAAATATAATAAACATACATAATTATTCTATTAACAGCATTAAGCATCAATTCATTCAATCTATAAAGAATTTCACAATGTATTACATTGCTTATAAAATGACGTTCCTGGTAAATTTAAGGCGCGTCACAATTTAATGATGATGCCGATTTTATGTATAACAATTTATTTTTATGTATAACATTTTTTATTTTTATGTATAACAATCTCCAAAAGTACAACAGATACTTAAAATCGTGATATCCTTCACGTATTATCGCCATTACCCCGAGTTGACTGTCAGAGAATGCCATTAGTTCACCCAAGAAATTAGTTTAAGGTAATTGAAAACAATGAATAAAAGTCGTTGACACTCTCCCTTACTATTTTTCCTACTATGAATACATATTGTTTATTCTTATATAGATCAACTTTATCGACAGTTCTATTAATCACGAACCATTATATTAACCACGAAGCAATAATAGAAGACGAAAGTATACTACCATTGAGAAAACGTAGTGCGCATTCGACGCGGCGCACCCGCAGCACCCCCACGCAGCACCCTCAGGACACTAGTACCCAGACCACGCACCGCACTCCGAAAGCTGTGGGCGCCGGCCCTTGGTTTATTCACCCCGCGCCACACTACAATTAACGCTCAGATAGAAGCAATCAAACTAAATACTACGGACTTTATGGCTTATACGGCTCTGATAAAATTAGAACTGCTGTTTTCTTATTTTATAAGTTCAGTTACTTCGTAAAGCGTTAAACTACATTTTCTATAGTTATACTTATTGATCATTTATTCATCATCATTATAGGCGATTATACGTTCAAAAAGTTTCGTGTTAGTCACCAAATAGTTAAATAATTGAAATATAAATGTTATTACGACCAATTTCCACCAAACATTCAGTTATAATGTTATTATGAGTTCCGCATATCTTCTTACTAGATTTTCACTATTAAAGAGAACAGTTTAACAACCAATGAATCATGTTATTTATATTACTCTCAAGGGTTTCAGGAAATTAGTACTCAATTCTAATATACAAGACGTAATTGCAGAGAGTACTATCTCTATATATATTGCTCCATAGCTAATGAACCAAGGATGCAGTTTGCATATTTATTGCTATGTTAATGGCCGCAAGCCCCGCTGTCCCGCGAGGGGCGTAAACTGTAATGGGCTATTTCTAGGGCGTAGTATCGTTGCAGACTGAGCTAAGAGCCTCCGGAGACAATTATCGCTAAGAGCTGTGATTAACTCGCTATTAATCAATCTCGCTTTACATTTTGTAACGTCTTAAAAATACCAAATGAAATTATCGTTTGGTGTATTGAATTCTAACTAAACTTTTTTCTGTTGTAATATATACAGTATATATATATTTTCAGAATGGTACTATTTACTAGCTTTCATTTGAGATCTATATTGTCGTGATAATAAAAAAGTCGTCCCTTCTCCTCCCCCCTTTTTTCGTATTTGTACGCGCCATTTTTAAAAATCGTATAGTCTATATCTTCTAATAATATATGTCAGGATCCGTCAAGCCATTTGGACTGTAGCACGTGCCAAAAAAATGGACATAAATACAAACAAAGATACATACATACATACATACGCTCGAAAAACATAACAAACCCTCCTTCTGACGTAGTCGGGTAAAAAATATGAATATATCGTTCTCATTCATGAGCTGAATGGGTAACAAGTAGAGCCTAGACAGAAGATTTTATCCACCCATACAGATAAATGACCGCATATCTTCAGTACCCGTAACATATTAAAAATATATTGAAAATGCCTTAAAATAGGAAGCTAGTGGTATTCTTGTTATTAACTCGCTTTTATTAGCTTCGGTTGTATGTATGTATGTATGTATGTATGTATGTATGTATGTATGTATGT
>DWNE01004848.1:0-14664 GCA_018249875.1 Cecropterus toxeus | reverse complement strand
GTAATGACCAAATAAGCTACATGTAAAATTTCGTGCATATCGGACCAGTGGTTCTTGCGAGATTGAGTAACCAACCGACCAACTCATTTATATATATATAAATATTTTCTATGATAAATCAAACAATATTATATCAATATTTTGATAGGATTCACTATTTCCATAAAAGGCACCTCAAACACATTGTGTTTTGTAAATAATATTTGTATGCTTCACTCGTTGTCATCAACTTGTTTTGGCACGTCCTTTAATATTATATTCAAATACAAACATACCATAGTAGTTGAATGCCCGTTGATTTACGATTAAAAAGACCGGCCAAGTGTGAGTCGGACTCGCGCACGAAGGGTTGCGTACCATTCATATTCATACCATCTATAAAAAAACGACGAAAAATAAAAAAGTGTGTTGTATGAATTATTTAAAGAGGGTTGCTTAAATAATTATCTTATTGTAACTTAATATATAGGTAACTAAATATTTTTTGAATATTTCAAGCGTCCTGTCGCCGTTATTAAGATCAAACAAAAAATCACTTTTATTCTATAGGACCTAAATATTACCTTATTCTGTTTTTAGTACTTGTTATTATAGCCCCAATAGCAATATCATGTGTGAAAATTTCAAATATCTAGCTAACAACATAATATATACCCTGGTGACAGTCACCGATGTAAATTAGTAATAGGGTTCCGTTTTAGGATATACAACCCTAAAAACGGTAATAAATATTTAATCAATTTGTTTAACACTGGTTATTTGTTACGTCAATTTAAGGTGTTTATTAAATCTTTTCGTTTGTTCTTTATTACTTTTGACCCTGACGCATTGTCTAAACTTGCTTCTTTGTTACCACATATTTAATATCTGCATATTACAACTGTCTTACAACAAATGTCACCACTTTATTTAAACATTTTATTAAAACCCCATAACCTCACTTGTTAACTGAAAGTCTAACAACTTTATAACCTACTAGCTGTGCCCCGCGGTGTTACCCGCGGTTTATTTAGGAAAATAAATTGGGTTTTAATAGTAAAAATAATACCTATTCACATGTTTACTTAAAAAGTTATGTACAAAGTTCCCCATACATTTTCCACGAAATTATTTTCGTCGATTTTCCCACGGGAACAAGATATTTTCCGACGTAGTATTAGTAAAACGAAAGCTATGTGTTTACCCAGGGTGTCAGCTAACTCTATACCGAATTTTATTAACCCTCCAGCCGTTTAGACGTGAAGAAGTAACAAACATACACACTTACGAACTTTCGCCTTTATAATATTAGTGTGATGTGACTACTACTAATAGTTAAATCATATTGAATAAGCGTTTACGCTAACAGTATACAAATGCATTCCCGGTATCTACCGAGAATATTAAATGGTTAACGGTAATTACTGTTTTAATGCTATTGAGGTAACGCGAGGACATACCTACTGTTTATCTATCATGATGTAGTCACATGGACAGCCTTAACCACATAGCCGGCACTGAATCTTGTAGGGCAATTAAAATACCACCGGCCAAGTGCGAGTCGGACTCGCGCACGAAGGGTTCTGTAACGTTATCTATAAGAAACGGCAAAAACATAACGTTTGGCAGCCCCTCTTAAATAATTAATTAATTCTGATTTTAATAGTTGTATTTAGTAGTATTTGTTGTCATAGCGTCAACAGAAATACATCATCTGTGAAGAATACAATTACCTAGCTAGGTAGCTACCACGGTTCATGAGATACAGTCTGGAGACAGGGAGACGGACAGACGGACGGACATTGAAGCCAATGATAGGGTTCAGTTTTTACTCTGTGGGTACGGAACCCTAATAGAACTCTGACATCGATCACCATGCTAGGTTCAAACTGAAAAAACATTAAACAACTAACGTAAACGTTAAGTTTTATTTATGCCTTTAAACCTCCAAAAAAATGCTTCATTTGCGATAGCTAAGAGTGGGGTGTGAAGTTATCGTTTTTGATAGGCATAAAGGGGAAAAACCGAAGGTTCATTTTTGGCCGAAGCCAAAGCCGATTATTTGGCATTTGTCTCAACCTTCCACCGAATTTGAAGCCAAGGCCAAATATTTAAAAACCATAAGAAAATCAGTTCAAAATCGTCTTAAAGTTAATATTGTACCAATTTGAAACATTTATATATAGGTCTATATATAGGTAGTTTCATGAGCTGATTACATTTACTTTGCAACTCTTCAAATATGCTAATAATTCGTAATAATGTAAACTTCAAACACAATTGGCAAAGCAAGCCCATTAAGGAGTGCGCGCTCTCCTCGGCGCTTTATCATCTCAATCGCTGTATACTGCATTTGCTACTATTTGGTCGCTTTTTCGCTTGCTAATAAACTTGGTGGCCGAAGCCAAAGCTTCGGTCGGACACTAAAAATAGGGTAGTAATAGAAGTTCGCTGAATCTTATGATATTAAACTAAATATTTTAAACCTCCATATTATGCGCAGAAAAAATACCAGTTGCCTCGTTAACATTTGTTTACGAAATCGACTAGCATTTTTATATATTTTATGATACCAGTATTCAACCATAATATAGGTTTTTATGTACTAATAAACAATAAACTATTTTTCAAGTAGCTAAACATAGTCTTTGGTCTAACATGGTAAAGCGTAAAATGTAATGTGTGTAAATGAGACTTTATGATTGAGCTGTTAGAACAAAGAAATTCAGTCTTTTTTCCGTATTTTTTTCCATTTTCATTTCATTAGTTTTGACGTGATATGTAGTTTGAAGATCGTGTTTTACGAGTCACATTTCTCCCTAACGTAGCCGGGTTTCCATCTAGTTTATCTATAAAGTCGCGTTGCTTGCCGTGTGGTTATCACGCGCTTCACAGTCTTATAATTACCAACAATTAAAAAATAGCAATTAATCACACGTAGAGCGGATGTACTTTAGTACCTCTAGTGCTCTAAATGAACTTGTTAGCCACAGTATTTGCTTTCGTAATATGTTTTACTTACAACTCTGTTGAACGTGTTAAGTCGATTGCATTATATTTTACTTGTTACAAAAGCTAAACATGTGCAAAACGTTATATTTTTGCAAAACGCTTACAACATTGAAGGAGATAGAAATAGGCGCAAATGGCACATCTTGTTATTTTTATATATTCAAAAAATACAATACAAGTAAAAATTCCAAATTAAAAGTATTCTGTCTTTTTATATTTTAGAAGCAAAAGATCATGCAGTCCATCTGATGGTAATTGGCCAGTGCCGCCCATATACATCTGTTTTCAACCCCAGGCAAGATAAGTATTACCTGAGGTTAGCTACAGGTGCGTTGCCACCTGAGGACTAAGAACTAAGTTGGAATGCCTACTAAGTTGGACTGTGAATTAAGTTGGATAAGTATGCTTTACACCCTTCGGACCAGTACACAGTAGCACATAATATTGTTGTTATTAGGCAGAGATAAGACTTTCAATACTTCAGACAGACTTTCAATATTATAAACTAGTAACATCGTGAAAAACATTAAAACAAAAAGCCCGACTCCTTAAAACGAATTTTTTGATCATAATGGTATATGTTTTAACGCTTATAAGAGTTTCTGTAAAAAAAATATAATATATTTTTGGATTGGTCTATCTACTAGCTTTCATTTTCTTTTCATACCCATATTGTCGTAATAGTAAAAAATCGTCCCCCCCCTTTACCTCTATTTCCAGGCGTCATTTTAAAAAAATATATAGCTTATGGCACTATGCAAACTGAAACGATTCAAATGATATGTCATACGTCACATTCCGTCAAGCCATTCGAGCCGTAGCGCGTGCCAAAGAAATGAACATACATACATACAAACAAACAAACAAACATACATACATACGCTCGAAAAACATTACCCTCCTTCTGACGCAATAGGGTAAAAAGACTTAATTAAGAGTGGGAAAAAGATTTCATAAGAAAGCCGATATCAATTATGGCTGATAAAATCTTAAATGAGTCTTATATTATTTCCTTTCAGGACCGACGAGCAAGGCATAGGGATGAAGATATACCACTGGGTCGCCATGACCCTGGAGATCCTGGTGTTGATAGTCAAGATGTACGCGACCTATTTCTACGCTATCTACAGGTTCTTTGTCCCCCCGGAACCCAAGAGCGTTAAAGGGGAAATAGTACTTGTAAGTAAAATTTTACAATTTTAACGTGGTAGAAGGAGAGGTCTGAGAGAGATCTACACTGGTTGTACCGTTACAACCAGTGTACTTCGACCGTGGAGGCATTTGTAGCGTGAAGCAATTCGTTTCGGTGGTAGGGTTTAATTGTCGGCTCACTTTTATGTTAGGCGATTTTCTTATTCCTCGGGAATAACAACGCAAGTGGTCTGTGATAGATTTTAGATAGAACCTCCATATAAGCTCCCTACAGATGTCCATGGGCGGTAGTAACTACTTATCATCAGATGGAGTGAATGCTTGTTTGTTAAAAAGTCCGTCACTGTCTGTCCGTCTCTCCGTTCGTCTCTCCGTCCGTCTGTCATAGATCTCTTAAACCATATGCATTTATAGATACTTTATACATGTATGTATAGAATGCCGTAAAACTTTTATAATGTTCCATTTGTTGATATTATAAGAAATACTAAAGGCAAAACAAGAGTAAAAAAATCGTGGTACGGAACTCTTGAGGTCTAAGTTCGGCTCGGACTTGCACAATTATTTTTCAATCTAAAACACCATCATGTTTTGTAAAGTACATAAAAAAGATCAATTTAATTTGCTCTGTTTCCAGATAACAGGAGCTGGTCACGGGATGGGCCGGGAAATGGCGACGCGGTTCGGGAAACTGGGCGCCGTGGTTGTGTGCGTGGACATCAACTCCGCTGGCAACCAGGAGACAGCGGAGATGATCAAGGAGGAGAAAGGGAAAGCGCACACATACCAGTAAGAGAAATATATGAGTAGTTTTACACCAGTTTGTGAAAGAGCGTATATACAAGTTAAATCATGCCATCAATCCTTTGATGTCTACTGTTAGCCTCTTTTAATCGGGATTGTTCCCAATAGTCCTAACGCCTGGCATGCGAGGAAGACGCTACCGTCCATCTCCTGGATTTTGTCCCTTAATCACTTGCTACGGATTTTGTCCCTTAATCACTTGCTACAACATGACACACGGGAAGAGCGGTAGTGGTGTTAATCCAAACCTGGATCACGGTATTACAACTTTGATATATTCATGCTAACATTACGTAATGTAATTCTATCGTAATATACATTCACACAAGCATTTCCTGTGTTTGTCTGCGCGTAGGAACGCCCTTTTTGTCATGCCGTCACGGTTCCAAGAGACCTCGCTTACTACTGATAAAAGCGTGGGGATCCTAGGAGTTAACATCTAGTGTGATGTATATTTTTGGGGTCATTTGAATGTCAGGGCCAAGTTGGCATTAAAAAAGTCGGGCGTCTTGTACAGAGCCAAAGGGGATTTATTTCATTGCCGGGCAACTCCTTCCACTTTATAAGACACAAGTAAGACCCCACATAGAGTAGTGCAAGAGAATAATTATACAAATTGTAGTATTTTATAGAAACCCCTGTTATTACTATCAACATTATCCGACTTATTAGTGTCATCTTCAGATTGTAATGAAAATATTTTAAAAGCCAATTACACCATGCCAATAAAATATTTATTAGTCTACTAATAAATCTCTTAACATTAAATTCTACTAGGATCAACTCACATACATAATGTCACCTTCACACTCGAACGGCTCTTCCCTGCGTTTCACTGCACGTAACACAATGAAATATATACATTCAAACAAAGGATTGTGATACGATAACGACAATAAATCGCACGATGAGATAAAAAGGGAAATGTGCATTTTATGGAAATAACGATTTGCAAAAGCAACATTTATATTTGTCCTTTTTCTAGAACTAAATCGTAAATTTTTATTCCATAGATGCTAGACTACGTAACTAATTAACGATAAAAGGCACTTAAATTACGTGCTATTTACATTACAACATAACGATATTATTATAGATACAACATAACGATATTATTATAGATGTATTATATAAATATTATATAAGCAGTAAACCGGTCAGCTCAAATGAAAACCAATAACACAGTAGAAAGGAGTGACTGAAAAACAACACGGCATGGGACCTGGTCCTGCGGACACACACAGCCTTTGCCCATAATCTTTTATAATCAGAGTATTTTATAAATCCCCTTTTTTGGCAATAAATGCATTATTTAATTATTTCATTAGATTCAAGTATGTATTTAAATCAGTTTGCTAAAATTGCTTGAAATTTGGAATTCGGTCCTTTTCGTTCCAAATGTGCTTTCCAAATGTGTTCCTGATACGTGCTGGGAAAACTTAATACGTGTTGGGAACACTTATTACGTACGACAGGGTGACCTACCTACCTACCTGAATAATAATACCTCCTTCCTTTTCTTTTATTAGTAATACCTACCTTCGTATTTCTGAAAAAAATGAGGACCGTGACTTGAATACGGACAATGATATTGAGTTTGAGAAGTCATAACACTAGGTAATTTCTTCTCATCCCTGATACCATGTCAACTTGCGATGTAGTAACTAATTATTTTTGGACTTATCATAGACATTTTTCAATCGTTGCAAAAACTTCATGAGAAAAGTCAGTAAGGATAATCATATTTTAAAAGGAAAAAGCTAGAGGATGCAGACTTAAGTAAATGTTTTATTAATATTGTTTTCCACAAACCTCAACAAATATGTATTACTACAAAGTCGAAATACCGCAATGGCGTCAAAGATCTAGCTTTCTCAAAATACCGTAAACAATCAGACAGTTAGGGCCCATGCACACTGTCTTATGAATATTTGATGTAGATTAATCAATCATCAAATGAATCAGAAAACGGCTTCTAGTTATTTAATTCCGGTGGTTCTACGATCAATAGAAAACTTTGTACAGCGTTTAAATTAACTCTATTTTTAGAGAGACAACTAAAACATCTCAAATCCTTAAAGTTTTTCAGCTCTGGTGAACATTTTTCTTTATGTAATTTACGGTGTTTTCGCTTTTTGGCGTCGATATATCTAACCTCTGTCAATGTGATAACACGATTTCGGAACGTGATTGTATCGCATGTTAAACGATACGGTTTTTTGTAAGATTGAACTAAAACACAAAAAATCGACGTCAAGGTGTTACCAGCCCAAAACATAAACAACGTCATATAGAACAGGAACTCTACCGGAAATTACAAAGTGGTCTCCATGATAATGGCCTTGTACATCGTGCATCAAATTAAACGTGGAGTTTAGCCACCGTGTGCTCAGGCCCTTAAACACACCAATGAACAAATACTCAAATGTATTTGTCAAGTATTAGTCGTTATTCAAATATGCATACTTGAGTTACTGGAACAAAATAAAATTCCATTAGGTTCCATTAATTTTCAAGTACTTTCCATTTTTAAAGCTCGTAAGATAATATTTTTTTATTTTCATTGTGCCAAGTGGTCTTAAAAATAGCAATCCGTTTTTGTCAGTGGATATCGTGAAACGAGACGAAACAAAACAGGAGTAGTTGGCGTATGCAGTCAAACATTTTTTACTTTCGACGATATCCTACCGCGGCAAAGAGGTGGTGTCCACGAAAGATGTTAGTCCATTAAGGTAGATAAATTCTTAACCCTATATAAGGAATAAAATAAAATGACGACATCCAGACAGACGTGAACCCCCAATTATAATTGCCTGAGACTTGGTGGCGTTTAATTTTAATCCAAATGTATTTTTTTTTTTATTGGCAGAGATTTGAAAATAGACCTTTTCCGACGGGCTGGTAACATAATTATTGCGCTAAAAATTAGAGTAGTGTATACACATAATACCTATGTCTAATTCGGTGAATCTCTTATTTGTAAGCTTGCTTTAAAAATGAATGGTTGGACATAGAAAATGTACAGTTTGTTGTAATTTTGTCTCGTATATTGTACCTGTACGTTGTCCGCGTATTGAGTCTCAACAATTACTGGATAAGACTTAAGACTCAACATTCTTTATACAAGTCAACGGCCAAGTCACACAACATTAACTATAATAATAAAGAAATCGTAGTAAGGAACCTTAGACTTGGCACGACTTGGTTAGTTTTTTTACAGAAAGTTTTTCTGGGATTATTTATACAAAAAATCGAACCAAATTCTACCATGCGTATGAAACGTACACGATGGTTTAAAAACGATAGTAGCATTTAAATGTCGTTTCTGTCGGTTATATACATTATTTAACGATCGAATCTGGGCGTTTATTTTGAGTGTATATCGCCTTAGTTTTGTTTTAATATTTTTGAATAATCCTTACATTATACTTAATCAAACAATGTGTATTGTTCCAGATGTGACGTAACAAACTGCGAGGCGATAAAGACAATGGCGGACAAAGTGAAACGGGAGGTCGGCGACGTGACCATGCTCGTCAACAACGCCGGGATCATGCCCTGCAAGCCGCTGCTACAGACCACTGAGAAGGAGATCAGAGCTTCGTATGAGGTCAACGTGTTGGCGCATTTGTGGGTACGACAAATCCACTTAATATTAAAGAATGAAGTAATAAAACTTATTAGAGAAAAATATTGTGGATGAATTTTAAAAAGTGATCCAGTTGATATATCAACTTTAAATTCAATTTTGTATTCAATTAAATACTACAGTAAGGATGTATCTAATTTTTATTATAATTTGGACCACCTGATGGTATGTGGCCGCTGGCGCCTATGGACTTATGTAATCAAACCCAAATAAAAGCAGAGGCTTACCTAAGATTCGCCACAGGTGCATTGCTATAGTCTGTTTCTTTTAACAAACGAGTACTGAATATGTCTCTCGCACATTTCCGATACTGACAGAATGAGATGGGTCATTTTCGGGGTGGGGCCAACGCCTTTGTTCTTGTTTTGAAATTGCTAAGGCCCGTTCATATTGATGACTTTAGCTATGCTATGATTGCTATGCTTCGCTACGGGACATGAAAATAGTCGCCACCTTTAAATAGTGCAAAATATCGCAACTGAAAGTATTTTATAAGTTCACCAGGTAAATAAGTTATATCGATGCAATATTTCATGTAAATTGGACCTGTGGTTCGTGGACGTAGATTTCTTTCATATTTTAGCGATTGTATTAACTTGAATCAATACTAGACTACACAGGATTCTAAGCAATCAAAGATGCGAGACGTGGTTACAAAGTGACTGTCGAGATTAGCTCATGCCATGAATCACTTCCTAGAGCTGTGCTTCTCAACGTTTTTTGTTATGTCCCCTTTGGGGTCCTTTAGTGGACTGTAAAAAAATAGAGGGTGCTGAAATTATTTTTGTTGTAGTTTTTAAATACTAATTCAATATTGATTAATTGCTTGAAAATCAATCACAAACTCTTGCAATATATCACACATGGTCTACCAATTTGCACTTGTCCAAGGCTGTTAAATATGGTCCAAACTCGTATCACTTTCAAAGGAATCTTTTGGGCTATAGCGCATGCCAAAGAAATGGACATACATACAAACAAACATACATACATACATACGAAAAACATTACTCTCTTTTTGACGCAGTCGGATAAAAGTTCAACACAAAGAACTTAAAAACATAGAACCAACATTCATTAAATAAAAGTAAATAACAATAAAAACAAAGCAGCGAGAATCATTTGAACATACAATAATACTCTTTCAGCTCAAAGTGAAGTGTTATCCTCATTTGCATAAAATGTAAAACGCATAACGAACAAGCCATACACGCAAAAGTTGTATCTTTTGGAAGATAAAAGCGCTTTTGAAAAAATAATGGAGGCTTTACAACGCTCCGTTTTAGTATATTTCAATGAAAGGCATATTTATTTTCAGGAAGTCAAAAGTAAGTAGTACATATTTATTTTTAAAGTGAATTATTGCTTGAAACTCGATGAAATGAAAATGCGTTAGCAATTGTTGTCGACTAGATGGCGCTGTATCAAGGGGTACTTAATCTAGCTAACGATTTTATTTCGTAGCTTGTACAGAGCTCAAGTTTGATATATGTGAAACATATATCACTACGTTTCACTTCTGTCATGTGTGAATCTCACACAAATGCTTTTTTAAGCTTTAAAACTTACTTATTTTCATGTTTTCCAGTTCTGCCTTAAAACAGCAGGATTAAGCGCTCATTTTTGAGACATATATACAAGGCGTTTAATCCACTATCGCGGAAATTTTAAGATTTTTATTTAAAGGTTAAAAAGTAAAAAAAAAAGTCCTCAGTAACGGACATTCGAAGTGCATCTACGTAATGAACAAATCCGCGGATTCCTAGCGAACTGAGTGGATCCTATGACGGCTCCGTTTGAATTGTTATTATAAAGCCCCGCCATTACTTTAATTGAGCTGCTTTGCGAGCTCTATAAATGACAGGAGGGATATTCAAGCTAATGTTTTTCCCTAATTACCGTCATACTCTGAAACTCATGTGTGTACAATTTTTTATCCGACTACGGCAGAAAGGAGATTGAGCGTATGTATTTATGTGCAATATAGACTAGATCATAACAATTTACAATACAGAGAATAGCCTAGAAACAAAACGTTAACATGCAATATATGGGAAAAAAAATAAACAATAAATGATTTAAATTCGTACCTAAGCACTAGTGATTTCGTTAAGTTTTTATTTATAAATCGTTAACAACTTCGATGATGAAACATAAATAACTAATATGCATTTTTGTGAACTTTTGAACTCAAAAACTTGTCTTTGGCCAATGGTCACAAAACCAAGAATCCATTGCAAAAAAGAAAAAATATGTTGATGAATAACCAATATAGACAAGGTACTACAAAATCGTTAATGAATGTATAATATAGCCACCAAGGTTTACGTTACGCTTTTGTGACTGCGTCGCGGCATGCTCTCGTACCAGCACTAATGATTGCAAGGACTGGTTAGGGGAATGGAGTTCTAGCACTTCTGTGTTCACTGGCTGTATTTAATTGATGAAGTCGAGGGATATAACAATTTAGTAGGATACGCACTTTTTGAGATATATTATATTGCTTAAAATGTGATGTAAATATCATCAAATAATTTCATATGGTGAATTTGCTTTGTTAAAATTAACTTTACTTTTAATTTGTTGCAAGCATGTAAAAGTAAGTCATATTAACCAGGTGGTAGAACCAGTGTAGTTCGACCGGGGAGGTACCACCGCCGCACCTATTTCTAGCGTGAAGCGGTTCTTGCGTGAGGTGGAAGGATGTGGTTGCCGGCTCACTTGTATTTAAGGCGAACATCCTAGTCTTCGGGAGTAGCAACGCATCTGTGATTAACTTGCCATAGAACCAGTTCTGTATGAATTTGCTTACAGATGTCCATGGGCGGTAGTGACCACTGCTATTATTAGGCAGAAATAGGTGTGGCGGTGGTGCTCCCTGAATCGAAACACAAAGGGTTCTACAGTCTTCAAGAACTAACGGCAATTTCTTTTAAATTAAAATTGAGTACATGCCAGCAAACTAATTTGAAGCTTTATGTAAAAGAAAACCCCACGTTGAAGTTTACGCTAGTTTCTAGTCTAAAATACGTAAGGACATCATTACTGCAAGAGTGTTCACGGTGACTGCACATACGCTTATGGTGTCGTGAAGGGTAGGGAAATATATCGGAGTGTGTGCAATTCTGTTAGATGGGATTACGCAGTCATTTCAGAAAGGTATGATATCAAGTAGAGTTCAAACAAATTTATTGATAAAAATAATAAAACTTAAAACCCGACTGCTTAAAACCTTTACATTTATTAGTTTTACAGTTCTTGGCCGTTTTCAATCAGTCGTTTCTTTTCCATTTTTTAATATTTTTTTGCAAATTGTAACGATTCTAATAATATCTCTTACGTCACAATCCGTTAAATCGTTCGGGGTGTAAATTTGCCAATGTAAAGTAATGGACATGTATGAATACAAACATACATAAAATCGTTATAAAAACAAAAAAAAAACTGTTTAAAACAATGAATCGAAATTGAAGGCATTTAGTCGTTATTAAACAGTCGGGAATAATTAATTTTTATTTTTTTAACATTGTTACATGATTACTACAATGTCCTTATGTTAGATACATAAAAGAGAAAGGGGTCAAATGGTTCCCGCATAACGTCTCGTCATCAGCGGCAGTCGCCAGTCGTCACGGCAATTAGCCATGTGGCAGACAGTCAGAGTTGAACACAATGGTATACGCAACATATTGCACGTTACATGCATGCGTTGCAGAATTAATCATGAACTGGCAACTCAGGTGACTGGTAATCGTAACTGAATAGGAATGTTTTTATAAAAGGAATGTGAAAGACCTTTGTTTAGCTGTAGATTATCTGTGAAAAAAACGAAGAAAATTAAAGCGTTGATCAAATTCTTGGATTTTGACCATAGTTAATTATTTCAGGTTTTCACTCCTTGGTCTAAACAATGAGTAGTAAAATGCATTAAAATTAAATATTGTCCATGACTTACAAAAAAACCTGAATGATTAATAAAATAAATAAAAGAACTATAACATGGTACATTTTTCTTCCACTTTTAAACGACATGAATACAGACTAACATGTAATAGAGGCTGCAGAGAAAAAGGCACGCCAAGAAATTTTACTTTCCACAAAAAGCACATTGTCGAAATAAGCATTGTTTTGCTGCGAGTTTTTTCGAAAATGAGCAATTACAAAAGAGGCACGTGTGGAACACAATGGGACATTTGTGATTCCTTTTACATGAATGTTGCCAAATTGTTCATATCACGCACTTTGTGAGTAATATGTACAAAGCTGGCAGCATGTTGAAAAAGAAAACAAATGGTTACAGTTGGCGCCCAAATTGACTTAGGACATGACGTTAAGATTTTTTTATGGCATCTCGGTATTTGACTAACGTATATTATACCAGTTGAAAATGCCAACATCTGTCCTTAAGTAATATTAAAAAAACAACGTACAGAAAGAAGTAAATACAAATATTTTTTTAATTATACACATAGGAATAAAGAGACAAGTAAAACTAAACCCAATTAGTTTAAAACTTGCAATAATTATCAAATATTTCATAATTTTATCGTTGAAAAACCTTACAATGCATTGATCATCGAATATCTTCGGCTCAGCATTATCAAGGCACATACCTAGTACCTATAACAAATAGATGCGTAAGCTGATCTTGCTTTGCACCAGATCACGTGTGCCAAAACAACGTAAGCAAATAGGGTTGTCGATTAGACGTAAAATAATTTCAGGCCCGTTAGAAAAAACATGTGTAAACAGAAGGTTTTTGATCATCAACGTAGATATTAACATGATTACTTAAAAGTTCTGTTATGGTACGCAGGAAAATGTGTATCTATGGGACGCAGGGAATGTAGGTCATAACTGCGCGTGTCCCTATAGCTGGGGACCAGAATAATGCAACGGTATCCTTTGCATGTCGTAATAGGCGATTAAAAGGGGGCTCTTAGGGTTGGGCGGCTAGGTCAAACCAACGAATCAGAGACTCCTGCGCAGAGCAGGGCAAGGCTCGAGAGGCCCTGGCTTAAATGTTATTAGGGTCCAGGTTTCTTCATACGACTCTGAGTTTGGATTTTATTCGGTAATAATACTAATGTGGTGTTAGTCATAGAAAGTTCTGATGTATATTGCAAGATTCCCAAATTACCAAAAATATATCTTGCTAATATTACAAATTCAAAAGTTAACAAATAGCTTCTAGTGTTATATTGTCAATGAACGGGTTACTACTTACTAAATGAAATAAGTTTTAATTTTATTTTAAACGAATAAAAGAACGAAAGAAAAATAGTGGATTAGTTAGTGAGGATGTATGATTGTTACTTTTTCATGCAATAACTACGTTTTTACAGATGATGGTAAGGAACCCTTGTGCGCGAACCGATAGCCACTTAGCCGGTTTTATGATTAACAATGTACCAACACTACCGGAAAAGAATTGTTATAATAATTATATAATTACAATAAAACCCTTTACACGGATGACAGCCCTGTGCGAACAACCTACTTACTGACAATGCATATCAAGGCAGATTGCGATGGATCGCGTTGCTTTCCGTTATTATGTGTCTTGGGAATTATTCCGTTATTTTTCTTTGTAATATACTAATATATTAAATAGGTATATTAATATATTATATAGGCAAATATCCAAGATATCGTATAGTTTTGATGTAAAATCCTGCTCAGTAAAACGTTGAAAAATGCAAACTAAACCTAGTCTGCCACGTGGTAGAACCAGTGTAATTCGACCGGGGTGGTACCACCGCTTATTTCTAGCGTGAAGCAGATTTTGTACAGTGGAATTGTTGGCGGCTAACTTATATATGAGGCGACCATCTTGGTCCTCGAGGGCGGCAACGCATTTGTGATCGACGGACAGAAACCTTGTTCTCATTCCCTGTAGTTCCGGGATTAAAATAAGGTTGCGGTATTCCCTGCCTGTCGTATGAGGCGACTAAAAGGAGCTTCCGGGGTTGCGGGCGGCAAGAGTGGGAGCTCAAACCGTCCAGCCAGGGGACCCCATGAAGGATGGCGGTGGGCTTCGCTTACCTGGGTGGGGCCCGTTGGGGAAA
>DWNE01004847.1:0-14666 GCA_018249875.1 Cecropterus toxeus | reverse complement strand
AAAGACGAATACACAAACACCCAGACCCAGAACAGAAATCTTAACTCATCATTCAGATGCCTGTCTGGCCGGGAATCTAACCCGGGACCCACTGCGCGTTAGATCGGTATGGTAACCGCTCGGCCACGCGGGTCGTCAAAGATGGTCGCCTTATATATAAGTAAGACAGCAACCACACCCTTACAGCGAAACGCAAGAACTGTTTTACGCTATAAATAGGTGTGGTGGTGGTGGTACCTCCCCAGTTGAACTACACTGGTTCTACTTTTAAATATGTATGTGTTTGTAACACATCCCTTATATATAAAAATAAGTATATATATAAACGTGCCTTTACAATCCAAACACCATTACAATGAAATTCAATCCCTTGACGAACACCCACTATTCTAACAATAGGTACTTCAATTGAAATACGATTTCACCTTATTCAATGAACAGAACAAAGAACTTTAATCAAATACGACTACGAATGTTTGCTTTCGTGTCAAATTTAGGTAAGTTACTAAAAGTTTAAGAGTACCTACTTGCTGAAAGGCTTTCGATTATATTTCGTCCACCGACTTTTATTGAAAAGGTTCATTGTTCTCTATCAAAAAATTAATGGTAACAACGTTTTAATGGTTTCTTTGCATTTTTAATATCATAATTTCATTAGCTTTACAAAATATGCCACGAAAAGAGTAAATTGAAAAGTATTCATTAACAAAAACGTAAAAATATTTTAAATCTGTTGTAATCCATTGCCATTAACCAGATACGCATTATTTTTGGTTACTTGTTGTTAAGAACAATATTTAACAATGTTTGAACATAAATCTTATAGAACTTTGAATTAAATTCACACGCAGCTTATAATTGGTATCTAATCGAAATTCGAAGCAAAACAATAATTTAAAAAAGAAATAATTTTATATCTACAAAACAACAATCGTGAAAAATATATATAATTTTGTATTTTTATATGAGTGAATTAGCAAACGAGCATGCATTCCACCTGATGATAAATTGTCACTGCGGCCCATGGACATCTGTAAGCAATTTCATATAGAAGAGCGGTTCTATCTGAAGTCAATCACAGATGCGTTGCTACTACCGAGGACTAAGATAGTCGCCTCATATATAAGTAAGCCGGCAACCACACCCTTCCATCGAAACGCAAGAACTGCTTCATGCTAGAAATAGGTGTGGTTGTGGTCAAGGGCGTCGCCAGGACGTCTCTATAGGACGGGGGCAGCTGATCCCCTGTATGTACCTGGCGACGCCCATGGTGGTGGTACTTCCTCGGTCGAACTACTCTGTTTCTGCCACCTAAATATTTCCTACGAGTTTCGATAACGTACGAATGCTTACCACAGTAACTTTAATTTTCATAAAAAAAATATTAGCACTAAATACATATTAAGTACGTAATTATATTAGTTTATTATTATTTATTACCTACATCTACTACGTGATGTTAACACAGCGAAGCCTGAAAACGAAGGCACGTGAAGAGATGAAAATATACCGCCGACGCGGGAATCCAATTTGCCTTACGGATATTTATTTTCCGTTCATTTATTTGTTGGAATAGTAGGTACGTTGTTTATTCTGACATTGTGCCTCTAAAAGCAGCTTGGTTTTACAGAAATGTTCCATTGCTCTTTAAAAATTCAACGTGTCTCTTCAGCAATATAACGGTTCGTTACAAAAAGGCAACTAGAGAGTAAAGCTAGTAAAAATTGGTGTAAAAGCATGGTAAAGAAAAAGTAGCAATCCATCTACCTTTCGAGGTCCACTGCTGGACAAAGGCCTCCCCTAGTTGGAGCCACTCCAACCGGTCCTGTGCCTCCTGGTACGAACGGCTTCCCGCTGTCTTCTTCAGGTAATTGGTCCATCTGGTCGGGGGGCTGTGCTACTTTTGCCTAAATGTGACCTTTCTTTCCGATCGGCTATCGGTCCTTCAAGCGATGTGACCGCAATGTAGGAATATGAAGTATTTAAACCCGATCTTTGAGCCGCTGATATATTGATATCTTGCCGCTTCTATAAAATAAACAATACATTGGTTTCATACAACTAAAACTGGCTGTTTCGTTCAAAAGAAAACTTAAGTGTAGTTTCAAGAAATATAAGTGTACCTAAATTGATCGTGCGTTAGTAAATAAATAATTCATGTTTCATTAGACTCTTATTGTACTACCGAATATATCATAGAAGCACCGAATATATTATAATAATCCACTCATCTCTCATAATATAAGATTCTTGGCATTTTCGACAATGCTTGTCGCTAAATTAATTTAGCCGACATTTGGGATAATCTGAGTCAACTCCAAACACGAAATGTCAATGTCGCTAAACCACGCGTCTAAACTGAGCAAACTATTTTGATGAAGATGCGGTTAGCTATTTTTAGTAACTAAACCTCATATGTGGTGAAAGTTTATGATTCTAATCTATTGTATGCTGCATAACAGCGATGGTGGTTTTGTTTTCATATAAACGACGACCCGCGTGGCCGAGCGGTTACCATACCGATCTAAGGCGCAGTGGGTCCCGGGTTCGATCCCCAGCCAGACAGACATCTAAATGATGAGTTTAGATTTCTGTTCTGGGTCTGGGTGTTTGTGTATTCGTCTTTGTGTGTCCATGGTACCATCCTAGTGTGGGGCTATGAGTGTAGAAAGTGTCTTTAAACCGAGCTGATACCGACGAATTCACGATGACCCGTGTTGTGGGAAGGTCATCATAAATATATCCGGTTTTTAAAACATTTTTCTTATTTATTTTTGGGGTAGTTTTCATTTAAACATCGGGTTGCTTTTATCGTTGTAATCCGACAATTTAATTATTAATATTGATTTCAGTTAAAGAGCTAAATGTTTGTGTATTAATATTTATGTGTTTATAACACACACACACACACACAACATAATTATATAATAATGATGTGGAGAAGTGAATGATCATGATATTGTTAAACTACTGTAATTAAGCCAACTACTTTTGACATTGAAGACACATTTTGATCATGAATTTCTAAAGAAGTTATCAACTGTCATCAATAAAAATGTTCTGTCACTCAAATGTCACTATGAGTAAGTCTTTGAGAGAATATTTCGAGATAAGCGCTGCATTCAAGCGCTTAAACTTGGCAGAACACTATACCTACCCACAACTTGGCGGCATTCATAAAGTAGTAGAAACTTTTGTTTTGGTAAAGAGCCAGATTTTGTGCTGAAATAATTTTAAGCATTTACTTATGTTAAGTACTAGTGGAGTGCATTTCACTAATCAATAACCATATAACAACTATAACTATTAAAAATATTAGCAATTAGCATTAGTAAAACAGTAGCATAAATAAATATTAATATATATTTTTGCAGTGGCCTATTTACCAACTTTCATGTAGTATCTATATTGACAATGTTATCATATTAAAAAGGTCATCAACGCACCCCCTTTTCAATCTATTTACAGGCGTCATTTTTAAAAAATATATAGTCTATGTCACACTGCAAACTGATATGACAACGAAAATTTACATAATATATAGGTACATAGAAACATTCATACATTACTCGAAAAACATTACACTCCTTCTTATGCAGTCGAGTAAAAAAACATACTAGTCATTGTTTGTTTATAGTAAAACAATGTACTATTTGATTGCTAAGGGTTTGTACGAAATATAAACATCCAAGCTCTTACTTACAAAGCTGGAACTTATTAAGTATAATTATCGCTGTATTCTCACGCACAAGCTAGATTTTCTTTTCGTGTCGGAATTTCATACCATATAGATAAGAATAATAAATAAAGGAGTAATAAAAAACCAATGATGGAGTTTAATGTCATTAGCAGCAACTTAGAACTCACGTAATTTTACATTTAAATCAATAAACAAACATTGTTTATCTCTGAGCACTGACGGATCCAAGGAGTCTTGAGCTTCCACCCACTCCTCACCTCCATCACCAAATCTAAGTGCAAGTACTTAAGTTCAATAATCACATAGCAAGATTTCAGTAATAGATTCTAAACCCAATCGTCCACGAAACTACTAAAATACTTCATCTCCCTTGAATCTAAAACAATACTTCGTCTCCCTCGAATCTAATAAAAATACTTATTCACCCTCGAATTAAAAAAAAATGCCGCCACGGGACACCTCACAGATGTAAAACATCGTGTTCGTACAAGTAATATGCGTAAAAGACAAGATTGTGACAGCGATTACATAATTTTATAGCATAATTAAAATAACGCAATCTACGAACAGTACCCCGCACTAAGTCGAACTAACACCACAGTCCGCTTAGTTTTGTTCGATACTTAGTAGTTCCGAAAATGGATAACAGATGGCGCTAAAATAAATAAATCCCAAGCATTACCACGCCAACGATCAAGTTTACCTGCGCCTATGGATGTTTCACATGAAAGACCTTCATAAACACACCTATTTCTAGCGTGAAGCAGTTTTTGCGTTTCGGTGGAAGGGTGTGGTTGCCGGCTCACTTTTACAAAAGGCGACCATCTGTCCTCGGGAGTACCAACACATCTGTGATAGACTTCATATAGAAACCCTGTTCTATATGAAGTCGCTTACAAATGTCCATGGGCGGCAGTAACCACTTACCATCATCATGGGCTGCTTTCTCGTTTGCTACTTCATATTTATAAGAAAAAACCTTCATAAACCTTCCTATGGCTTATGCCCTTATGATTCCTTCAAACGAAAATTCTAGATACACCAGTCTTGTACCTACATTGAGATACGAGCTAACTCTGATAAAGTTTCCTCTACACTGTACACTCAGGCAATAGTTTAGAAACTACAACATAACTGGTTCAGTGTAACTTGCTCTGTATATAAAGGGGTATGTGAACTAGTAACTAGGGACTACACGCTCATGCCGACGCTAATTGAACGAGCTGCGAGCATACCAGCTGTTTAATTAAAACTATGGCAGCAGAAACAATGTTTAACTTATGAATCTATACAAATAATCTGAAATATTTGTTTGAAATTACGATATTCTGCAGTTTGCTGATAAGTACGTATTGGTTTGGAAAGTTATACTAATCTATAGTATCTATACAAATAATATAAAGCAGTAGAGTTTGTTTGGTTGAACGCGCTAATCTCAGGAACTATTGGTTTAAATTGAAAAAATATTTTTGTGTTGAATAGTACATTTATTGAGGAAGGCTATATAACATATTATATGTTTTTTTGTTCTTATGTAGTAGCAGGTGGAACTGCGTGGCACAGCTTTTTACAATATAAGGCTGGCATGTACGATAAAAATATGCCCCTTATATACTTAACTAGCAGTGTCCTGCGGTTTCACTAGCTATAACATAAGATAAAAACAAACAGTACAGAACAGTAACAGAACTTAGCGTGAATATAGCGTATAGACTTACTCAATAAATGGACTATTCAACACATTTTTTTTTTTTAACTTGAACCAATAGTTCCTGAGATTCGCGCGATTAACCAAAGAAAGAAACACTTTAGCTTTATAATATTAGTATAGATATACTTTTAAGGCGGAATTACTCCAACATTTATGTAGTTGAAAATCATAAAATGATGCGCTGAGACGCAAGAAAACAGTTTGACTGTAATTTTTTACTATTTTTTTCGTTCCAGATGACGTTGCTGCAACTGTTAGTTTAAGTTAGTCATATGGGCAAATGATAAAAAAATCCTAATGATAAAGATCTTATGACCTTTGACGACAAGCGTGGCGGAGCGGTCATCATACCGGTCAGAAATGTGAATGATGTGTTTAGATTTCTGTTCTGGGTCTGGGTGTTTATGTATTCGTTTTTGTCTCCATGGCACCCACGACTCAGGTAAAAATCCTACTGTGGGGCTATGTCTGTAGAAATCGTTAAAGTAAACCGTTTTTTTAAGGGCGATAAAGTAACTATGACCAATGAATACTACAAACCATGAGAAATAATAACATACTACGCACCCATAAAGGAATTCAATATACTATTTATAAAGCCCCATGTACACGCCTACACACTATCGACTCTAGCAATTCATGTTTGGGAAAATTTCGTGTGTAGGCTTTCGAGAGACGGTAAATGTACTTCGCTATTTGGATCTTGTCCAATTCAACTTGTAGCGTGTTATACAACTTGTGGAATTTTTATTGAGGATATATTTACGTACATGGTATACATTGAAATTTTCTTTGCTATTCGAAGTGATATTACCAGTATTTTTAATGCGAAAGTTTGTGAGAATGTATTTGTTACTTTTTGCGCAAAAAGTATTGGTCAGTATCGGTGGTATATTAACACATAAGATACTTAGTATCGTTATAAATGTGACTAAGGCGGGCGGAACTGTGAGAATAAGCTAGTATTAAATAAAGGCAGTTAATCTTTTGAAACACTTAAATTTATGGGTGTTTTACTGCGTCAGAAGGAGGGTAATGTTTTTCGAGTGTATGTATGTATTTATGTATGTATGTTTGTTTGTATGTATGTCCATTTCTTAAGCACGCGCTACAGCTTGACATATTGTTACGTATGACATAACATTAGAATCGTCTCAGTTTGCATAGTGACATAAGCTTGATATTTTTTAAAAATGACGCCCGTAAATAGAGGGAAAAGGCGGGGATGGACGAATTTTTTCTGTTACGACAATATGGGTATCAAATGAAAGTTAGTAAATAGACCAATGTATTTGTTTCAATGTTTTTAATGATGTTACTAGTTTAGTGATATAGTCTCAAAAAAACAATACAGTCACGATTCCACACCACCGCTCTACCCTATCTTTTCAAAAACAGTCGTGTCAGGAAGCCGACCCACAATGACGAGCGAATAAGTAGCGAACCACCCACTAACCCATTGTTGGTGCTAATATAGCACACTAATTCGGGTGTGGCGATGACGCTACAAGCGTTAATACGAATGGGTCCCAACTTATAAGCTACAAAGTTACACTGCAAATTGAAAATAAATTTGCTAAAATTCGCCCAAAGTTGATGCTTTCTGCGCTTAGTAGACGTTTCGTTGCCCTCGGATTAAACTACTTTACGCTAAGTGTTTATTATATTAAAGAAAAGAATTAAGGTACGCGATCCAGGGATCAAATAACCATTAATAAAGTTTGTATAGATTCTACAGGCTTCTAGCGACGTAATCAAGTAAAGAATCTTTTTTACTATTTGAGAGAAATGGTCGCTAAATATAATTAAAGATGATTCGAAAAAAGTCCGTCTAGGCTTTCAATACGATTGTCCTTGGCATCTTAAACTAATAACTTGTAATAAGAAGTCGATCTAGATAAAGTCAATTTCAAAGCTCTCAGATCTACTTAACCCAACGTAATAAAATTTTCTTTCAGTAGACAATATAATACGGGGAATTTCAATTTCGATTGACGTTTTCAGTCTGATCTCCCGATATGACTTTATTAGAGTTAGAAATGGAACTTTTCGTAGAAAAATCACATTATTAGAAACTTTGTAATCACATTATTGAAACAGTGTAGTTCGACCGGGGAGATACCACCGCCACACAAGCAGTTCTTGCGTTTTGTTGGAAGAGTGTAGTTGCTGGATCACTTATATATGAGCAACGTATCTGTGATCGACTTCAGACGGAATCTCTGTTCTATATGAAGTTGCTTACGGATGTCCATGGGCAGCAGTAACCACTTACCATCAAATGGACTGCATGCTCGTTTGCTACTTCAATCTGATAAAAGAAGTAGATAATGCCAGTACAATTTCAACGCAGAGGTACCATCAACACTCCTAATTCTGGTGTGAAGCCGTTTCACGTTTCGGTGAAGTGAGCTCATAGCCATACCGGCTATGGGCTCACTTACACTTAACGCGTCCACTTCAGTCTTTAGGAATGACACCATATCTGTTATTGGCTTCAGGTAGCGCCTCAGTTCTACATGATGTCGTTTACAGATGTCCATGGGCGACAGTGACCACTATCAAGTTCACTGTATGCTCACATCTTATTTCCCATGCACACATAGACCCACATTCTGATTTTCCTGTGTCAAACAACCAGACAGAATAAAAAGCTAAATTAATAATTTTAATATCTGGTCTGGGACAGAAAACAAAACCCGCAAATTATTAGATAAGCATGGGTACCGCCCGCCACGTGGGAGTAAGCTAGAATACCACTAGTAGCTAGATTTTCTCGCTAAGGGTCTCGCTGCCAAACTAGATTATTATAGGATAGGAATCATTAAACCTTACTTAATCTTCCAATACGTAATCGAAAACTTCCGAAACAGTTAATCAATAATTCTTACCTGCATAGAACAGCATGGTAAATTTGACTAATCCTGGTGTTAATCCCTTTCATATGCCCAACAAAGAGGCTAATAAATGATACAGCCATGTTTTCGCATTAGGGTTTTTCCTAAACACAATATACTGCTATACTGCACTTACTCAAATATACATATCCCTCCATACTCCCTGACCAAGATTATTACAAGTGCACTAGATAAGACAGACATTTTACTGCATGTCTTTGGCACAGAAAATGTGAGCTCGTAAAAGTCTCCATCAGTAAGTTCAGTGGACTGTTTATACCTTTTATTTTAACTCTATTATTATCTTTCTCCTTTCTGACTGCGTTTTCTGTTTTTATCATCGGTTGACTCGGCTATAAAAGTTTACGGAGCTATTTCGAACTCTCGTGAAGGTCTGATAATTTTGGTTTTATGCACTGCCGTTTTTTTGGGAATGTTTCAGTGAAGTACAGGGAAGCTTAGTTTGATCAAACAGGAAATTTAATGATGTATAAATCGATTGGCAACCACCCGTAAATGATCAATCAACAACTTAAAATGGATGAATTATTATATTACTTAGTAACTTTTAAGTTTATATGTATATAAAAAATATGTGTTACTGTTAGAAAATAGTCAGTACCTAATAGTTTCAAGCAATGGAGGATTTTCCTGGGGATTTAACAGCGACATACAAATGCAATTTACTATTTTATTTTTTTTATAATATATTTTTTTATTATTTGGCAGGGCGACGGAAGGAGGATTGGCGCCTAGCAGCGATGATATGCCGGTGGGCGGGCCGAAGACGCCCCAGCAGATTGCCGCCCAGCGTCGCCTGCAACAGACTCAGGCTCAAGTCGATGAGGTAATTATCCAAAAATAATAGTTTATGTCTACAGTATGCAGGTGGTAGAACCAACGTTGTTCGACCAGGGAAGTACCACCGCCACACCTATGTATTTCTAGCGTGAAGCAGCTCTGACGTTTCGGTGAAAGGGTGTTGTTGCCGGCTCACTTATATATGAGGCGACCATCTCAGTCTAAACGACTTCATATAGAATCTCTGTTCTATATGAAGTTCCTTACAGATGTCCATCGGTGGCAGTAACCACTTAGGTGGGATGCATGTTCGATTGCAACGTCATTGTTAAAAAAAAAACATTTATTTAAATTTTAACACATCAATTATATTTTTTCCAGAACTATCTATTTTTATAGTTTCTATTTTCACAATGTTAAAGTATAATTATTGTTAATAATTTAAGCTTCACGAAATCTATCTTACACGTTAAAAATTCGTAACTGACATCGTACACTACATCAATATCGTGTCGATTAAGCGACCACATGGATGATTTAACTGAGAAAACGTGTGCCTACTATGAAACTTAATTGTGCTTACACGCATATAGAAGGCAATCAAAAAACTTTCCTATGTAAATCATAGGTACATAGCGAACTGATTAATGGCAAATTTATCTAATTACCAAACTACTTACAAACTTCCATAGTTCCCCGTCTCCGATATCTTGTTTGAAGTTTACTTAATTGTTATGTCAGAACTTCAAGATATTATTTCTTGCTCCGACTTTCAAAAGCGGAAAACGGGTCGAGTGCTTCTTCGTTGCTGGCTCTCATCTATGTATATCATGGAATTTAAAAGTACTGTGTTTTCTCATAACAGCCATTTTTCTTATTTCTCGAAGATGTAAAAGCCACTATTTATTTTTCTAACTGCATCTGAAGGAAGGTAATATTTTACGAACATTCGTATATTTGTATATCCATCTCTTTCGCACGCTGTATAGCCCGAAGGGTTTGAATGTATGAACATATAATATGTCATTGGATATAATATTCAAATGTTTCACCTGCTAGTAGGAAAAAAGAGGTTGCGAACGATATTTTTTTAGTTTACTACTACTACCACTTCTCTAGCTTATAATGTATGGTTTCTATTTTAATGTATATATTATAATTAAAGTTCCTCCTTTTATTTTTAATTAAATTAAATATTCACTACTTTAAAATAAGCTTATTAAGGAAAAATTAAAGTTACGCAAACAAATTGAATTATCATAAGGAATAGCGTTGTACACATGATCTTTGATAGGTATATTTTAGAAGTGTTTTACCGAAAGATGTCACGATAACTAAAGGCTAGAAACCAAAACAAGATAGCAAGGTAGGATTACTATTAACAATTGAAAATACGAGTTGAAAAGATAGAAATAAATAAATAGACTGATCATAATTATGGAGAAATTATCCCATTACTCGGATCTCAAATTCTGTAGAGCGGAAAATTAACATGAATTAAAACTCATAAAGCTCATTTTGTTTTTCCTTTTTGTTTGATAAATTGCGTTACCAGCAAATTGGTCACTTTAGCATGGTAAAATAATAATTTCGACTTACCTACTGCTAACTTTTAAATACTTTTGACCTAAAATATTCAGGTCGAAGAGCCAATGTAGTTCAACCAGAGAAGTACTACCGCGACATCTATTTCAAGCGTGAAATAGTTCTTGCGTGTCAATAAAAAGGTGGTTGCAGTCTCACATATAGGCGTTCAGTATCTGTAGTCGCTCAGAGATACAGCAACGCATCTCTGAGCGACAACAGATAGAACCCCTGCTCTACATGAAGTTGCTAACAGATGTTTATGAACGACAGTCACCACTTACCATCAGATGGATTACACGTTACGTTTGCTACCTAAAATTTAAAAGATGGTAGAACCAATGTTGTTCGACCGGGGAGGCACCACCGCCACACCTATTTTTAGCGTGAAGCAATTCTTGCGTTTTGGTGGAAGGGTGTGGTTGCCGGCTAACTTATATATGAGGCGACCATCTTAGTCCTCGGGAGCAGCAAAGCATCTTTAATCGAATTCACGTAGAACCCCAGTTCTATGTGAAGTTGCTTACTTTGAGGTTGCTTGCTCCATGGGCGGCAGTGACCACTTACCATCTGGTCGACCGTATGCTCGTTTGCTACTTAATTCTTATAAGAAAAAAAAAACAAATCTGAGAAAACAATGGTTGTCTAAAACTCACTTGCCTGAAGTAATGTTTGAAGTTGAGTTATTGTTACGTTTCGTGACTTTGTAAGGAAGAAAATGGGTCGAGCGCTCCTTCGTTTGGTCTCTAGTCCGTATCGTGAGCCTGAAGTACACTGGAGCGTCCCCTGACTCCCGTTTGCTTATTACCCTGGAATAAAACTAAATAAAATAAAATTTTTTTCGTCCTAAAATATCTTCATTGTTTAAGGAATCTTATTACTTTTATTACTTTATATTACTGGAAAAGGAAGTCTGGGGAACCATTTTGATGCTTTATAAGCCAATATATCGTCTTTAGTAATATGTATAACTAGCTACGCCACGCAGTTTCACCCGCGTTTTTTAGAGACCAATCTATTAAAAACAAAAACATAGCGTGATGTTATGTAGCCTAAAGCCTCCCTCGATAAATTTACAATTCAACACAAAAATATTTTTTCAATTCAAACCAGTAGTTAGTTAGATAGCGATAGTAGATTAGCGCGTTCAACTAAACAAACTCTACTGGTTTATAATATTAGTATAGATAAACAAATACTAGAAATGCTATTGAAATTGGCCGTTTAAGTATTTATCTTGTAAATAAACCAAATTAAACTTGTCTATGGCATGCGATTCTTTAATTAAAGTACTTTTTAATTTTCAATGATAACACACTGGTCGGTTTTCTTTTGACGGTAATTACAGTTATAACGATAATTATAATTACAGTTACGATTCCATTCCATTATATTTCCTTAATGTCAAAATTAAAACAAAGCCTCAATTAGTGTTAATTAATTTAGAATTCTAGTAAATCAAATAATTAACTCAAACTAAATTAAGCGTGTTGCTGAAACTTCGAGGTTGAACCGAGAACTTCAGCTTTGACTGCAAGCTATTTAACTTCACCTCATTCATTATTCATGAAGCTTCCAGAATACAAGCTAATTAATTAGTAACTTGTGCGTTAATTTGGTATTAAAAGACAAATAAGTGACAAATACAAGATTGGTATTAACCATGAGCAGTGATAGTCTAATGGTTGAAAATGGGCCTCTCAATCGAGGGTCCGAGGTACGAATCGCACCACTGATTTTTCTAAAATTATGTGCATATTAGAATTTACATAATTATCACTGCTTTACCGTGAAGGAGAACATCGTAAGGAAACCTTTACCAACGATAGTTCTCTAAAAAAAGAGTTCATAAAAGGTGTGTGAAGTCTACCAATTCGCACTTGGCTAGCGCGGTGGACTATGGCCTAAAACTCTCATTCTAAGAAAAGACCGGTGCACAGCAGTGGGACAATAATGGGTTGAAGACATTAGCCAAGTTGACTTATTAGCATGAACCCTACTACTTTATATAATTACTATGAATATACCACCCCGCCCGTGCTTAGACATTTTATGTACATTTTTGTGTTTTTAGAACATAGATAAATGACCAATCTATCTCGCTATCCAAATTAGTACAATCCAAATTAGACTGAAGTAGTCCGTACTACTCAATTAACAATGGGGTTGGTATTACTTTAATATTGCATGTGTGTGTTAATGTGTGTGTGTTTTGCAGATGTCTTTTAATTAATATTACAATGATGTGACGTAATATGATGGTACCAGGGGGCTTCATCCCTCTTGAGAACCTGCCCGGGTAAAGAGGAGACCCCGAGACCCGAATATCCCTTGGAAACGTTCAGCCGATTAATAACAAATCAGAACGCTATGATCACATCAAAGGAACATTACTCATGGCAATAAATTGAAATTTTCTCCGCAGGTGGTTGACATCATGAAAACGAACGTCGAGAAAGTTCTCGAACGAGATCAAAAGCTCTCGGAACTCGACGACAGAGCCGGTAAATATTTAATTTAATAATAATTTGATCGTTCAACATAATTCGGATTCTTGTATACGACATGTTCAACTTTGTACAAAAAAGATTGTTGACTGTCGAAAGGGATTTTTAAGTACGTTCCAAACTTGGGACCGTTTATGTTGTATGGTATTTTGTTCTGATTATTAAACATTATTGTTTTTGTTCTTGTTCTCCGCTATAGTATTTATTGTAAATCCAGAGTAGCGTTATGTTCTTATTTCTTCTGCTTTGATTAAAATGCTTTCGCGTTGTTTACTTGTACTAGATGTTTTTTCGAAGAACGAATTCGATTCAGAGACGAACATCCAGAGCCAAAACAAAAATCTAAATTCATCATTTAGATGTCTGTCTAACCGGCGATCTAACTCGGAACCTACTGTCAGACCGGTATGGTGACCGCACCACCACGCGGGTTGTCAAATATTAATATGACAACCCGCGTGGTTGTCATAGTCATAGTCATAGTGGTCATAGTCTTTTAAACTGATTATATCACCTAGACTATTCCTCCCTTATAGCACTGTTGTCGAGATCTAGATTTTTTTATAGTTTTTCGACTTATTTGTATAAATTCTCTCATAATAATAGATGTTATAACAAATTCCACCCAGCAACTCATTATTTTTGAATATTCTTTGTCCTCTACTTCTAATAATAGTCTATTACTTAACAAGTAACGTATAGCAGATATTAAGGCAAACATGTTAATGTGTTAGTTTTTCTAATGCCTTTATAAATGGCATTAGACGCTAATCGATTAAACAGGTGACAGTTTACCTCGTCAACACCATTTGCGTTGCCATTTAATTAAGTCGACATGAAGGGTTTCACTATTAAATAACATTCTAATGCGCTTTGTACAAGCTTTCTATATTAATTTGCTACATTAGCGAGTATGGATCAAATCTTGCAACTATATTTAAACTGCTTCCATTTAATTGAGAAATATAGAATATTCATTTCACGACCCGCGTGGCGAAGCGGTTACCATACCGGTCTGACAGTGTGTCCCGTGTTCGATCTCCGACCAGACAGAAATGTGAATGAGTTTATATTTCTGTTCTGGGTTGGGTGTTTGTGTATTCGTCTTTGTGTGTCCATGGCACCGGACACATGGCATGACACAGGAGAAAAATCTACTGTGGGGCTATGAGTGTTGAAAGCGTTTTAAGTTTATATGTAACGTTTATATATAGGTACTATTCGTACATACGACTTAAGTTACTGCATTACTGAAATGACACTTTATTGCAATCGTTGCGATTTGAAACTCGATGAAACAAAAATGCGTTACGAATGCAGTTGTCAGTGCTGCAACTAGATGTCACTGTACCCATTTCTGAATCACGCTAACTATTTTACTTCATAGCTTGTATAAGAACTCAAGTTTGGTCTCTGCGAAATAATTATTATTATGTTTCATTTAATCATAATCAATTTGTAATATA
>DWNE01004846.1:0-14667 GCA_018249875.1 Cecropterus toxeus | reverse complement strand
GGACTATGGCCTAAAACTCTCTCATTCTGAGAGAAGACCCGTGCCCAGCAGTGGGACAATAATGGGTTGACGATGATAGAAGAAGCTTCAGTTGAGTTTGTCTGCTGATAAGTGGTAATTTATACATTATAATTGTAATATGATAACATATTGCCGACAATGCAGACATAGATAATGTAAAGGTCGCATGCCGGAGGTCACATCACACGTGTGATTGGAGTGCAACAGTTGAAGTTCAAGGCAGATAGATTACTTACACGAGGAACGTTACCAACTTAACGTCATCGGTCTGTTAAGTTATCGGCTATACTCCGTTAGTATAATCGTACGTAAACATAAACATAAATGTATACGCTTTCTACACTCATAGCCCCACAGCAGGATTTTCTTCTGTGTCGTGGGTGCCATGGACACACAAAGACGATTACACAAACATCCAGACCCAGAACAGAAATCTAAACTTATGATTCACATTCCTGTCTGTCCGAAAATCGAACCCGGGACCCACAGCGTTTCATATCGGTATGGTGGCCGCTCCGCTACGTACGGCAAACGTATGCGGTATGTGTAACTCTGTGGACTTAGAGAAACTTTACTCTGTCCATACCAGATCTGTAACTTCAATTGGTCGGAATTTTCGGACATTTCCTAATTCAAACTATTACGGAGGTTTTGCTTGTGCAAGTCGAATATCGGATGATACATTTACTGTATTTTGGCGTATATAAAGGGGACGGTTACGAGTCTGGAGTAACCATTTTAGCATAGAAGAGGAAGTTATAATTATTCTTTATTTATCGACAAATTTCGGAGTCTATTTATTGTCAGAAAAAATATTTTTGTGTGGATTTAAAATTTGGTTTCTACATGCATAGGGAAGATTTTGGTACATAAGTACCGGTGGGACTTGAAAGAACATCGTAATCTAACGTTTAACCTTTATAAATATAAATGTAGATAATTGAATTTGTAGAATAAAAAATATCAGGTACCATCTACAAAATTAGCAATATAACTGGTAATAATACTCAAACTTTTTCTGATGTTCGACAAAATATTATACTTGCTTGACGCCGTGAAGTCGCGATTGAAAACTTACCTGTAACAAACATAACATTTTATTATTAATATAAAATTATGAATGTATTTACCTGTATTAAATCGTAAATATCACAATATCCAGGACACCAATTTTACCGACCTGGCTTCAACCCAGCTAAACGGCTTAGACCATAGTTACACCGCGCCGGACAAATGCGGATTGGTATTTTCGTAAGCAGGTTTCCCCACAATAAGTTATAATTAACTTCTAATTATTTAAAATACCAGTGACTACCTGGGAGTCAAACCGGTAAACCAGTTTATAAGAGAGTTAAAGGGAAATTGTTGCAAAAATATTAGTTACGATACATTGAAAACGTAATCGTTAACAATTAGCGGTGTGTGTTTTACTGAAATATTAGAGCAGATTAAAAACTGTTTAGTAATCGGTTCTCCTAATTGGTTTCTCTTTAGTGGCTTCGTTGCCAGTCGTTTCAATACCCTTGTGTACACACCTTGCAAATATCGCTACGTTTCCGAAAAGTGACAATAAAATACTGACGAATTAAGAACGTCCTCCTTTTTGAAGTTGGTTAAAAATAAAATATTTACCATGCTTCGGTAATTTGTCTTCAAACAGGCAAAGACAAAAACATAATGGGTCGGACAAATGATCCCCTTAAAAGTTATGAACTCCCAGTACCTTAGAGGCTTAAAATGTAATGGACTCTTTCCTACTACAATCTCTATGCTATATGTGAATACGTCATCAATACATTACTGTGCCACTGCTGGGCACATCTGTAGTATTCTGGTCGTACCGGCTGATTGGACTATGCGCATTGTAGAAATATTTTCTTATGTAGAATTCTCAGCCTAGTAAACATTTCTCCCGATGTTTAGTTTTATCGTTCAACTGCGGGATAATTAGTTTCTAATGAGGCCTTACTTAAATAACAAAATAAAAATAACTTTGAAAAATCAATTTTGGCTCCCCGATTTGTAGGCCGAGACCCGTTGGCTATCACTGATTAGTGTGAGTACAATACCATGAAATGACCGACATTCCACATCCCACAAGCGACCAAACATTACAAATATCGCTATTGACCCTACATTTCAGAGAGCGGAAGAATTATGAAAACACATCACGGGGCAGTGTGGAGCGTAGATACATATTGATGCGGCTCTCAGCCATTAGTAAATGAGGCGAGTCATGGAGAATAATAGAGTTGTGCCGGAGCTTTGTCCGGGTATTAGAAAGGGCACAATCGAAATAGGTTGTGTGCCAACCCCGCATGCAGCGAGTCAATGACCGTGTTAACGATCGTAGGCATATCGTGCGGTTAGTACACACGGATTTAACGGTGAGCAAACATTTGGGAGGAACTTGCAACACTCGGAGATTGTAAAAAAAATATTTGTTTAACAAATTTTAGGCTTGATTTACGAGATCGTGAAAGAAATTTACTTTTCATAAATGTAATACAAAATTTATATTTATATTTTGTTTATCTGTAACGTTGCAAAAATATGTGAGTACCCTAAGTTGGTATATTCTGTAATCCTTGTACTTTCAGTCTCCAAGTGCATATAGGTGAAAGGTTTGACGACAGTTCAATTTTTTAATTTTTGCATTACAAAATTGTTTTTTCGTTTGGTCATATTTATATACCTTAGTTGTTTTTCCTTTTTGCTTCTTAAATTGATAAATATGTTTTAAGTTAACACACTAATGAGATAAATACTTATACATTATTCCAATTATCTAAAACGCTATTCAACATAGTGGAAACCTACCATTAACATAACATGAACATAGAAAAATATGAAGACTTAATTTTCCACAAACACGTAACAATTTCACACACTTTGTTTAAATGTGTGCTGATTGGTAGACCCGTGTGTCACCGTTTGCTCGCTGGGCATCGGGGTGGACTGGCGCAAGGCAGACGCTTGCACCGGCTAGAGGACATTCACTGTGCTATTATAATGTCATGCACGCTCCACTACGCCAATTGCATCGATCAGCACATGCTGGCCAGCAATAAGGGTCAGCTTGGTTAGAATTTATTAAGATCAAACTTTACCGTAATATAATAAAATTTTTGATTACATAGTAGGCACCAGCTTGGGACTGAACAATACAATAGTACATTTCCATAAATAATTTTACGTCAAAGTGTAGCTTATCATAGCAAAGAAACTTACAGTTTAAATAAATGTAAGGCAAGATACATGAGCTAGCTTTTATTGCCTATGTAGAAACAAGATTATTAAAAACATACAATACAATATACAAGATTCATTCATCTTTATTGTACACAAAAACATAGATAACGAAACAAAAGACACATAACAAGGTACAACAGGCGGTCTTATCACTAAAATAGCGATCTCTTTCAGAGAACCTTAGTGGCGAAAGAAAACATTTAAGATACAAGAGATATAACATATATGTGATACAAATTAAAAAAGGCAAACCCGCTGAGTTGCCTTAAATTTCATTTCATTTGATATTAAAGCATACACCGCTTTTCACCCTTACATTACTTTTCGCCCTTACATTACTTTTCACCCTTACATACAATTCGTTATCAATCAATTTCTACTCAATAGTTGCTTATTAGTAGATTTTAGACATCTACGGAAATATTTTCTTTTAAGAGTCTCTTCGACATGTAGGTATCTCACGTAATCTTTCTTTTATATTAAGGCATATGGTATTTCATTAATTTTCATAATTCATATGAAGAAAGCAAACGAGTATGCAGTCCACCTGACCTTAAGAGGCCATTGCCACCCATGGTCATCTGTAATGAAATGAAATATCTTTGTTTTGCATAGGCTTATAGGGGCACTTACAAATTGTCAGTTACAGTTTTTTTCCTATACTACCACCTGATCGGAACACAACCTCAACTTAGAAGATCCGGCAAGAAATTCAGCTGAGCTTGTCTTGTATCTTTGTATTTTTTTAACCATCTTTTTATTACATGAGCAATAAAGCTAGCTTTAGTTCCAGTGGCCAAGTGCAAATTTATAGACATCAAACATCTTTGAGATTTTTTCAGAACTTTCAGGCACATTTCCTCACGACATTTTCTTACACGTATAAGTAGTAATAGATTATTTATATAAGAGTTATAGAATCTATAAGGGTTCCGATTTTTGCGATTTGGTTACGAAACCCTCAAAAGAAAACAAAGACGAGTGACTTGAATCTAAACCTTGGACACTCCGATTAAGATTCCAACCAATCAACTAAGCCATCTAACTACACCTGGATATATTAAGGGGGTCGCCACCAAAGCTGCAAATTGATTGCTCGGAAGTTACTCTTGGCCCACATTTGACCTCTTCAATCACTGCACGTGAATGTCAGGCACAGTTCAATTAAATCAGACTGACACTAGTTTAAATTAATTTCGATCTGATCTTACCCCAGATCGTAGATTGCTGGTAAGGCAAAATGTTGATTAAGTTCATCACTCCAATCCCTTGCGTATCTTAACTAACTTACTGGTGAATGTTACTTAGTTGAATTTCCTCTGTAAGTGTTTAACTTTTCCGCCATTACAATTTCCTTCGCAAGTGTTACTTTGTTGCTAGGCCCTAATTCGACTTATGCCGTTAAATGATGATGTAGAATACGAAAGTGCGTTAATTTGCAAATCAAATTAAATTATCTCTCTCTTAATCTCTTTCTCTTTCTCTTTCTCTCTCTCTCTCTCTGCGTGCGTGCGTGCGTGTTGATAGTAAAGAAATTAAAGAAGTAACATTTCGAGGATATGAAATTTAAACTCAGGTTGGGCAGACATGTAGGTAATTTTAGATATCTGCTCACGATCAATGCAACTAATTCGAAATATTGACAGTGAATTAAATCAAAGCCAAAAAAACCATTATCTATAAAAATGGCAAAAAAGTGTTTTTTTTTTGTCATTTTGTTGTTGCACGGGAGCCCACTATAAATATTAAGTTATTTTGATTTTAGTATTTGTTGTTATAGCGGGAACAGAAATATACCATAGCTGTCGCGGCTAGCGACCAAGCTGTATCTCAAGCTGATAGACAGACGGACAACCAAGCTGTATCTCAAGCTTGGTGATAGACAGTTGGACAGGCGGCCAGACGAACAGCGGAGTTTTAGAAATAGGCTTCCGTTTTTACCCTTTGGACACGGAACCCTAAAATGAGATAATAATTATGTGTCTGTGTAGATGTGTATCATGCAAGTACAATTGTGTGATTTACATGAAATTTTGCATGGATGTAACTTTTCCTGGTTACGTTTGACTTCGATATTTTGCACTATTTGAAGATGACAATTAATTTAGTCACGGCACTACATCCAATGGTTTCAGACTTTCATACTTCAAATTTAAATAAAAAGATAACGCTAGAAATGGCAAACTTTTGATGGCATTTACAATTAAACATTTAATTTTCTATCCGGAGATCGTCATCACTTTTCATGTAGGTGCCTCCAACGGTAAACGAATAAGACCAACATTTATGTCACGTTGCGAAGCACGGTTCTTTAGCTAGTAGGTATATATATATTTAAAACTGTGGATCTCATAAGACTGGTTTAGTTTAAACTACGTCTCTACATTGGTCATATCTATACTTCTTCTTTATATCGTTAACTATAAAATAATGTACTTAAACCTCATTTTATATTCACCAAAATATCCGTTCGAATACAAAAATAAAACTCGAGAACCGTCTGCATCGCAAAGGCCTGTAATCATAGTGATCAAGGCTTGTGTACGCAGCACATACTCCAACGATGATTAGAGGCTACGTACCTCTGATTTACATACTAACACATACAATTTGCACGGCTGTAACTATATTAAATCACTATTCGGTTACTCGCAGGATAAACATGATGGAATACATGATGACGGCTCAGTAATCACGTTTCGAAGATCGTGTAACGATGACATGGTGTATATGGAATTAGTTTAGGCTATGTACTTGTTTAAATTGTGATGAGGCAATACTTAAAGTAAATTGTATAAGTTTTCACGTGAATGTTCTGTTAAAATCAGTTTAACAGTTTTTAAGACAGTACAAAATACAGTACAGAAAAGTACAAAATACAAACAGTTTTAAATTATTTACATCCCATTTTTTATTTACTTTAACTTAATTGTAGTCTATTTATCGTATTTCAGACCTCCAACTAAATACTATATTTATAAACCTATACTACTAAAATTATAAATAAAACGAATGAACCAAAAAAAGTCATTAAATCAAATGGGTATATAAACATTAAAACGAACGGTTCTTGTAATTTTGTTTTATAGAGGGAGCCCTTGTGGAATTAAACTTAAAACTAGTATCAGTAAAAAGGGGGAGAAAGTAACCTTATATCAATTCAATGGACCAATTCTAACTATTACCATGAGCCTACAAAGCGATTATTTTGAATCGCGAACACACCTGACGCTACAGGGACATATTGAAATAATTTAGAAAACAGACATAACGGAATATTGACAAGAGTTTCATATGACATATGGAAAATTCGTTCTAACAGTTCCAATAAACGTCAGCAAGTGACGTCGAAAAGAAAACGATGAACGAGGAAGTACTGTACGCATTTTTATGTGATATGTTAATCATTTTTTTATTATTTTATTATCAATGATAACATAAAGAATGGCATTAATAAATTATGGTATGAAGTTTGGATTCCTAGTAGTGAGTAGTAAAAGTTTGAATCCAACACTTATGTATAGTTATACTACCAATACGACTATATTATACGATGCTCGTAACATTGTTAAAAGTAGTATAACAAAAAACTTGTTCATAACGATTTACTCTAATTTACACGAGTTTTCGACAAAATAGTAAAGTAAAAGAACTAAGCAATATATATGTATGTGTGTGTATATTTTAATCTATACTAATATTATAAAGTAGTAGAGTTTATTTGGTTGAACGCGCTTATCTCAGGAACTACTGATTCGAATTGAAAAAATATTTTTGTGTTGAACATTAAATTTATCAAGGAAGGCTTTAGGCTATATAAAATTTCGCTATGTTTCTTTCTAATAGATTGTTCTCTAATAAACGCGGGTGAAAGTGCGTGGCACAGCTAGTGAATATATAAAACGATAATATAAAAGTCGTTCATCCCCCTTCTTTTGCCCCTATTTGCAGGCGACTTTTTTTTAAAATATAGTCTATGTCACTGCAATCTGAGACGATTCTGATCATGTGTAATACGTCATAATCCTTCACGCCAATTGCGTGCCAAAGAAATGGACATCATCCATACATACACTCCAAAAACATTAGCCTCCTTTTGACGCAGTCGGGTTAATGTACCTATTGTAAGATGCTTTATCATCTTCCCAACATTGAATATATTCGTAGATGAAAAAGGGTCATTTTTGGCGACGGATTCTAAATGTACAAAAGCCTAAATGCTTTTTGAATCATTTTAGTAACATTTATACATGGAGCGTGAAATGTAGGCCAATAATGAGCAACAAATTGTAGTCATCTCGTATTACAGCGTAATATTAAGAGTACAAAATGTATTTGGCAATGTGTTTCGATGTCTTTTATTTAAAACAGACGATTATTGCATCTGTATGATCTTAAAGTTTGATATGTTCAATATTATTTAGTACTCTTTTACTCATAATATGATGAAACACAGTAGGGGAGGGGGAGTCAACAATGAATTAACTCCGAAATCCCTTCTCCTTCCTCCGACAAAGAAACGTAAATGTGTATGAAGTCCAAGCGCGGCAGCAGTGAAACATAATCTACACTATCTAAACTACAGATTAGTAAATGCAAATAGATGTTAATTAAATGAAACATGTTTTTGACCGTGCTAGAGCGGAAAGCCGTTGTGCAGTTAAACGAAATGGTATATAATTTGACATGCCTACGGTTATCTTAGACTTTCTAACTGAAGGCCTAGAGGAAAGTTAGGAAGTGAAAGACGGTTATTATTCACGCGTAGTGTTTAAGAGAAAGGCTGTTTAAAGTGATAATAAGTTGAGCATTTAATAAATTGTAATATTAAATGAGTATATAACCGCAATGAAAATGGTAACGGCTCTCTATCCTTTTTTTTTGTAACGAGAGGGATACCTTCAACAGGTAACCGACGCTATGGGATCAACGCCGGGTTATGTGGGATTTTTACCATACTAAAATCCCGGTGGCCATCCTCAGCGCTGTGAGGAGTCCTTCGAGCACGATGCCCCTTTCCGGCTCTTTCTCGGTTATGAGCACGGTTCATGTTCAACATGCTTTCTGGTGTTTACGACGGCGATCACCGCTTCGTGCCAAGTGCGACTTGGTAAACTTCACACAGCATAGGGAACTTCATTTTTTTTACAGAACTCTCAAGTTTGTAATGTCTGCAATGTCTTAATGCGTTTTTTAAACATAATTAATTTGTAATACGAACATCATTTTAGAAATCTCGATTTGGAGGCCGAATTTTAACAATAAGGCAATCATTGCCCTGAATTAATTAACTGCTGATGTGAAAATAACTAAGACCTTACATTGTATATTTTCAAATACTTTTTAAAGTAACATCAGCTTGCGAAGATTTTGTTGTATTATTGTAGATTGTAATTGACAACTTATTAATTAAAGAAAAGGTAAAAGCTTATATGTTTTAAAAATAAATCTTGATTTTAAAAATAACAAACGCAACGAACCTTGATATGTGTATAAACAACACAGAGTTAGAATGTTTACATATCCAAAAACGACGCACGCGACTACTATTTTTACGGCCAATTTTAAAGGTCAATATTTCCCCTCGCTCTGTTCCACGGTGACAATGCGGGGTCGCGCCAAACGTACGCACACGATAATTGCTTTAGCAAATCCCCCTCTGAGCCAAAACGCACGGGCGCTCACCAAATTACATTTAGCACTCTCGTTGATACACAGGCGAACTGGGCACACGTGACAATGGGGATCAAACGGGACTGCTTACTCGAAGTAAAGCTTGTGAGGTCGAATAAACTATTACGCTATATTAAATTATTAGAAGTCGGTTAATAATTACATTATAAAGTTTCTTTAATACGATTCCCCACCTAAGGCCCAATTATGACGAGGTAACATAAACGCACAGAAATAAGACTAAGACTAAAAAACTCAGAAGAATACTTCAAGCTAGATTACGGCAAAATTTATTACGCAAAACATATATGAAGTATAGAAAACTGACAAAATTTCATTTTTCACAGTGAGAAGTATTTTTTAATAACTAACTTCGAACTTTGAATATATTTCATTACTTTCAGTACTTTCGTTGAATATCTTATTTTTCTCCGATTTTTTAAATAATTTGATTAGCCGCTACTTTGTTACAAAAATCCCGATAAACATATCTACAACACAATAGCTAAACATAACGAGTATTCTCAGCTTATTGTATTCGAATATACATTTTCTTCACCCATAAAACAGCCATAGAATTCGCAGTAACCATACTGTGTAGAATTCCTCGCATTTTTGAGTCTGTGTCGAATCACACGACATACATTTTCCACAAACCCACACAGTAAAGAGACGGGAAAATTCTAATGTGAGTCCATTATAACATGATTCATTGTTTGAGTTGCTGGGTGCTGAGAAAAACTAACTTAAGAACAAGTTTATAAAACCCGCAATACGACAAAAAGAGGTTTACGTTGTTGAATTTACTGCTACGTGTACATATATTAAACGCTCTAGGGCAGGTTAAAAGGTCGCATACATTGAATTTTATAGCATTATTCAGTTTGATACTGTAATCAAATTAATAGCTTTCCGATACGACCTTTGTTTACGAATTGCCTTTTATGTTATACAATTGATACAATTGGAACTAAACTCGACTAATATTTCTTTCGCGTGTGGCAGTTCTTCTGCTACATTTCAGTAGCATCTTCCGGTGGTATTCCCGTCACTGCGGTCATCAACTCGCTTGCTAGCGGTGACTATCAAAACCGTCATTAGAGGAGGTAATTTCGTGAGTGGGAATAATTAGTTTCAGTTTCAAAGGCAAAATACATTTAGACCGAATAGTATAAACAAAGAAAGTTGTGCATCCACAAGTATAGTTAATACGACATTACGATAACGAGCGACGAATTATTATAATTTACTAGAATACTGTTATCATACAAATGACAGTATTATTTTTGAGAAAATATTTTTTTTTAACATACACTCATGTTTGGAACGCTCTGAAATTTTATTGCAACAATAATAATGGATATGGAGAATGAAATACGAGTATCTCAACAAACTTATCTTGCTTTGTTGCTAAAAGGAGCATCATCAGATTTAATAGAAACGTTGGTTTTCTATTTCTAATAACGTGACTTTAATGTAAAAATCGTTTATAATAAAAATGTCTTTAACGTTCACACGTTTCCTATCTAAGATGTCAAGGATCTTTAGAAAAGGGACAGGAATGAAAAGGTTGTCTAATCTTCGCGTCCCCCGACATTGGAAATGGTGATGCATGTCCCATAACTAATTCTGTTCAGAACTTTACTGAGGGCAGCTGCCCCTCGGATAAATTATAGAGTCGGGCATGAGTCATCAATTCATACGCTTCTCTCGGAAAATCCAGATAGCGACGTATACATTTATTCATTAGACTTACAGAATAAAAGGAAATAGTGACCAATATATTAATCTAGGTCATAACTATGTCACAAATTTGATTTGAATTTAGATATCAGCAATTGAACCCAGGTAGGATAGTACTGATGGCACCCGCAAATGCATAAGAGCTTTAAAAATAAAATGGGAACGACACGTATAAGTATTTCTCCTTACCAAAAACTTCCCCGTCAAATCTTTCAGCACTAAACACTGCTGCAACCTTAGTACTAGTTTATTATGTTTCCTCAAACGCTGTGAAATCTCACAACTTAGTTAAAATCTATTAATTCAACTACTTTTCAAAATTTTGATTGACTTTGATTTAATAATTCGATAATTTTTAATACAGTCGAAGTTATCCCAAAGAGATATTTTATAAACGACTGGTCTTATTGCACTCTCAATAACATCACACTTTCAAAAAGTATACTTAACTAGCTTTTCCGGCTTTTTGCCACGTAACTATCACGTTGAAAAGTATTTAGAAGATAAGCTACCTGTATGCCAAACTCATATAAATAACATATACATCCTAACAAACTTTAAAATTTATAATATTAAGATTGCAAAAATTGTAATTAACAGGACAGAATTACATCCGTGGCTTAAATTATTAGGCTATTCAACATGTGCTATGCCATACGCGCACATACTCGTATCAAGGACATTCTTAGTGACGCGGTTCTATTTTAAACCTATTAAACGCTTTTAATAGTCCTATATTAGTTTTACTTATATTATGGGTGCCATGGACACAAGACGAGTACACAAACATTTAGACCTTGAAAAGCAGTCTCGAAGTTTTTAGATGTCTACGTCCGTAAAACGTACACGTAGGATCCGTCTGTGTCATAGGTCTAGTAACCGCTCGTCCCTGTAGTTCCAGGATCAGAATAGAGCTATGGTATCCTCTGTCTGTCGTAAGAGGCGACTAAAACGGGGCTTCCGGGCTTGCGGGCGGCAAAAGTGAGAACTCGAATCGTTCAGTCAAAGTCCCCGAGAATATATGTCCCCGAGGGGTATATGTGGAAGCATACCGTCTTAAAGACCAGACTGTGCGGTGGGCTCAGCCGCTTACCTGAGTGAAGCCTGAGATCCCGGAGTCCTCTTCGAAGCGGTGTAGAGCGGCAAAAATCCTACATAACTTGGCGTCGCTCCCACGGCGTCGGATATCTTTTGAAGGTGGGAAACCTTCTCTCGAAAACAAAAAGAAGGCTAGTAACAGCTACGCGTCCCATATTTTAGGTAACTTACATACAAACAATTTCTTCAGTATTAAGTGATTTAATGTTTATAAGATCCTATCTGCCGAACACTCCAGTACTCTCATAGTTGTGAGCGTATTTCTATTGATATGTACGAGTAATTTTTACAAATATTAAAAAAAACCTTTGCTGTCACCGCGTACAGCACATTATAACTTGTATTTACACTGTACTTTATTATTGTAGTACTTAATTTTCCTCTTTGTAGAAAAGAGACTACGACAATCACGTTATTTATGTGGAACACCACGAAGAGGGAATTTTGATACAGTTTATACTAGAATTGATGATTCATTCGTGCTCTTGCTGGCAACGCGGGTTTGTGATTAGCCAGGGGATACTGATCCACCCTCCGCCTGAGGGATTACTGGAGGGTCGTGCGGGCGAGTCTAGGGGTAGTATAGGATTAGATGACCATTTATTCCTGAAGCTTATGCTCAATGTTTTTGGTTAAAAGTGGTTTTGTGGTTCGGTTGTGAGAGCTTCACCACGCAGTCCGTTTCTATATCAATAGTATTTACGTTTTGTGTGCACGTCAAACGCCTTGGTGACAAAACATTTGCTTGACGATAAAATCGTTGCACGAATTTTGGCAATTTGGCTACAATTTGTTGATAAATTCTACACTATATAAGTTCAGCGTCGACGTTTTTTTATCTTATTAAAATAGCAAATGAACATGCAGTTCACAGTAAGTGGTTACTGCCGCCCATGGATTTCCGTGAGCTACTTCATACAGATCAGGAGCTCTATTTGAAGTCGATCACAGACGCGTTGCTAAATCCGAGGACTGAGATAGTCGCCTCATATATAAGTGAGCTAGCAACCACACCCTTCCAAGGAATAGCAAGAACTTTTTCACGATAGAAAGATGTGTGCGGTGGCACTTGCCCGGTGGCGAACTACACTGGTTCTACCACCTGTTCACGCCTGAAGTGAATGTTTCGTGGCGTCGGGTAGCGGTTGCAACGTAATTAACGTGGTTCTTCTTATTTCTTAGTCCTGCTTTCGATAGCGCATTCTCTCACAAAGGACCAATAAGAATTGGTTGAGGAAGGTTATAAGCTAATCTTCTTTAAATGTTTTCTATTCCGTCCCATCACTTCCTACCCATAACTCTAAACAAGTTTAAACGACTGCTATTTACGGATAGATGACGGATAGGCGGCTGAACAAATGAATTCCTATGAAGTGCGGCCTGTAGTGGTCACTTATAGAAATCCTGACCAAGCTCGACATTCCTTTATTTTATAGATCAGTTAGATCTACAAAGATCTACTGTAGTATCTGGTTTAGAGACATGGATAATTATTATTATTCTTTATTTATTTCGTTTTTGCTTATATCTGTTTTTAACCGACTTCTTTGTTTTCCACTCACCCTTCATTTCAGGAACCAATTTGACAATTATTAACGAATTAAACAATGAAGCTTCGTACGAAATATTTCTCAGTTCAGCGGAAAATTAATTAAGCTAAACCATCAAATGATTCAGGAAAACTTATTTCCGTCTATGTGCTTTTGATGATTCATACTTTCGGGGTTTGTTATTTGCAGGGGTAGTTTCGCCCCTCTGGGCTGGGAATTACTGAGACGTCCTTTATCCAGGGGTACGTAAACCACTGTTGGGGGACTAGATTATAATTATGACATTTTGTTTGATGTTTCTTTTTAATTAGAATTAATTGTCTATGAGTGTAATTTCAGAACTGTGATATGATATGAGATACATACTTTTTTTCTAGACTAAAATTTAAGTAATGAAACTGGAACGAATAGGATCATTCTGTATCAGTACCTACTCAATTTTGAATAAGTAATATAATTATTAATAAATAACTCATTAGGTTACATAAATCTATGTTTTAATTAAATGAAAAGATATTTGCGAATCACTAAAAATACCTATGAAATAAGTATTTTATAAATTAATCATTTCATGAACTAGAGTTTTCTGACAGATCAAAAGTTTCGAATAGTCCAGTTTTGTAATTACAAAAAATAATTAATATTTTAAAACAAATTCGTTCCACCACCAACGGCGTTAAGATCTCTATCAAAATTTATTACTAAGAAAAGCAATTTCAATATTAAGGTTAAGTAATGAAAATAAAGCTAGTTATTGAGTTAATTTATGTCAGTATAATAAAACATACTTTTAAAGTGTTCGTACTTATATTCGACGCATCATCCTATTTTCGTCCTTAACAGTAACTGTTCGCCGAGTTCCAACCATTCGTCTACAACTACTGCTCGTTTATCTAATTGAAATAACAAATTATGAAAATACCATTGATCTCGCTTACTGTTACCACAATCGACACCTCTGTATATAAGTATGTACATATAATGAACAAGATGGTTAAAAAAATACAAAGTAACAAAGAAAAAAGACAAGACCGCTGAGGTTCTTGCCGGATCTCCTCAGTTTAGGTCGTGTTCCGATCCGGTAGTGTAAGAAAAAATATTGTTACTGACAATTTCTAAGTTCCTATGTAGACCTGTGCAAAAATAAAGATATTTATTATTTCATTTCATATGTTGTATATGTATGTACATAGAAACACATGCATGTTAGCTTTTTTTCGCTTCCATTAGCACGCCCGGAGTGTCACTGTTTTTTTAACTGGTAAGTCGGTTAAAAGTCCGAAATTTTATTTTAATGTATAATAAGTAATTGTAACATTTCTCGGCCAGC
>DWNE01004845.1:0-14667 GCA_018249875.1 Cecropterus toxeus | reverse complement strand
CCTTTATCCTAGACGGGCGAACATATATAGAAGGCTCATATTCGGTGGAAGTACTCAATAGGGTACAAGGTATCCCCTGTATATTAATCTGCCGCGCCTTAGTGACTCCCAAAATCCCCTCATGGGCTCCCCTACTATAGACTGGAATTGAATTCGTTGTCACCTATTTCGGAATTTAGTCAGCGAATCCTCTGAAAAAAGTGCCAGATCCAAATATTCTGCCGCCCCTGTCTCTCTCCAGCTCTCTGTCAGTGGTCGAAAAAGAATCGACAAGATAGCATTATATTTGCCGCCCTTGCTCCAGGCTACTCAAGCTTCTGGTAAATCCGCCACTAGCTATAGTTAATGCTATACCATAGCTGTATGACTACAAACTTCATTTCACATACAAAAGATCGAAATTTAAATGTTTATTTAGTCCACTTATGGTTTATCTAATCTTCAATGATAAATAATTATACATTGGTTCGATAATGAATAGTTCTGAAAACGGAAAATTTGTGAAATCCTTTTAGGTGGACCTTTAAGATAATGTTTCTTAATAATCGATAAATATAAATCACTAATCAGAGAATTCAATTTATGATGATTTTATCTTTGCGCTTTTTACCAGAATATATTATGGTTTGAATTTTGTCATAGGGGAGATATACTTTAACCAGTGGCGTAGTTAGGGGGGGGCGGAGGGGCGGTCCGCCCCGGGCGGCACATTTAGAGAGGCGGCGAAAACAGATTTCGGGGGCGGCAGAAACAGATTTGACAACCTTGTTTTGTCATCAAGTTAGATATTGTCGTTTTTTTGGTCGTCAACTTAGATATTGTAGTTTGTTTGTTTTGCAATTTTTGGTCGTCAAATTAGATATTGTCGGTTTTTGTTTTGCATTTAGTTGTCCAGTTAGATATTGTAGTTTTTTTTTTGGTCGTCAAAATTTGTATAATGTGTCGCGAGTTCAATTTCCACCCCGGACGGCGTAAGCCCACGCTACGCTACTGACTTTACCTCTTAAAGGCCGACTTTTTGCTTCTAACCGTAGTTTAAGCCATGGTCAAAAGTACGATCTATAAAGCTTAATGCTGGCGAAGGCAGTGGCGGAAGAGCCAGGGGTGTATTTCCCAGCCTTTTCATCACAGGCGGGACGCCGGAGAGCAGCTTTTGATGAAAGCCTCTATTTCCCAGTCCCATGAGATCACGAAACCTGATTCAGGCGAATGAAATGCCTGTTATTAGAGCTAATGACGTGTGTGCGTTCTGCATGCTCATTGTATGTGCAAAGGGACGTGGCAGGCGTTAACACTAACGCCGGCTGACGAAGGCCGTGAATTAATGCAAATGCTTTCTTGTGACCTGGTCCGAGCGTCCAGAGAAGCAACGCGGAGTTTTAGTTGGTAGGAGTCCGACACATGGACACCCATACGTGCAAAATACATACGCTGAAAAAACGTTACCCTCCTTCTGACGCGGTCAAGTAAAAAGGGGAGACATGCTTCTCCAGGGCTAATATACTTTTCCAACTTATCCTCAATGGCAGCTACGATCTGTCACAGGCTCGAAATAGGATTCTAAGCTTACTTGAAGTTGTTTAGATGTCCATGGACGACAGGCATACCATGGGATTGACTCGCCTGCAACTTTCATTTCATTGAAAACCTTGACTTACCTTCAATTTTTAAGGGCAACCTGCTAAAATATATACAAAAACTTGCTCCTATACAATTACGCAAGCTTTTAGCTACTTTATAAGCTAACTGCGATTAAGTACCTATTCATAACAATTTACATACACCCGGCAATTAAGAAATTATGAACACATTTTGTTAATTAAATCGAATTATGATTAGTTTCTTAATATGTTACCACTTCATTTGCGCTTTTAACTTTATGTATTTAGATACCTCGTAGGTTACCCTTATAAGTACTAGCTTCGGCAGTACATATAATAAAATATGAACCATACAGGGAAGATAAGCATGGCTTCCGCGCAAGTATAACACGCAAATCCTGAAAGTTTGCACCTTTTTATTTGTCCCTGTAGTTCATAATCGGGACCAGAATAAGGCAACAGTATCCCCTGGCTGTCGTCAGACTAACAGGGACTTCCGGGGTCGCGGGCTATGTAAAGCTATTTAAGCCGCATACGCTCTTCAACGCAAGATTGTGCGATAGCCCTGCCGCCCCAACCGCTCACCTGAGTAGAACCCGATGGGGCAACGCGCTTCGAGGACGCCGGTTCCGTTCGTTAGGAGAACCTGGAGTCCTCTTCGCAGCACGGAGGACGGGCATCGGGTGTTTTAAGTGCGGTAAAAATCACATATACACCGGCTCCGATCCCACGGCGTCGACTCGTCGAGTTTTAAGGTTTGTCCCTAATGAAAAAAAGTAATTAAGGCTATAAAGAACTCTTGCAAAAGTGATTCAATCGTTTTTAATGAGACGATCATTGGGATGAACAAATATTTCGTGATTCTCTGCCCTCTAGAAAAATGTTTTTCAATCTATTTCTACGCTTTGGAATATAAAATTATTTCGCAGCGGATGTGCGGACCTTCGCCTGTTTAGCCTGAATTTTAAAAGGGTATTAAAACATACGCTTTTTCCAAAAACCGATTTAGAAATCACTGCAGCCCATATACGGACGTCTGTTTTCGCATACTATATAACTTGGTCTCTTATGCAAGTAAAATCCTTAGCGTGATTCAAAATCAATTTTTTTTTTCATGAATTTCATACACAACGATTATAAAGTTTCCTTTTAAAAAAATCTAATAGGAATAAACGAAGTACTTACCTAAGCACGTAAATTGTGAGTAATTATACTTAAACCTTAATCAGTTAAGTCGACTCAGTACAATATAAAAGCTATTTTGATATATAAGTAATTATCCTGGGTAGTATTATCCTCCTAGCCACATATAACATGACGAACATAGTCGATTGAAACATAGAATAATATTTAAATGGCTAATTAGAAAATAGCAACGATTTGCATCCGACTCTACTTAGACTAAATATCTCGTTATTAAGAAATAATTGTAATTAACAGACGTCAGTTACTGAATGTTTAAATACTTAAATTAATTAGCGTGTGAGGTAATATCGGTTGAATGGGGTCAAGTTGCAATCACATGACATTCAAAAATTATAATAAGTTTCGTAAATTTACTGAGATGAGTTGAATTACAATATACTACTGAGACCTTGCTAGTTGGCGGAGGACTTGAAATACACGCATGTCGGTGTACTAGAAGTGTCATTGGAGTCATAGTCAGACGTGGGGTCAGATTGGTTCATGCCCGTGGGCATTCTTGGGGAAATCTGCTGTTCTCGTGGGAAAAATTCTGAAACTTAATTTGCGCACTGGGTAGCACATTTAGTGCGTAGCAGATTTTTCGATTTAGCGAACATTTTTTTGGTCGTCACATTACAGAGACCTTCACCAAAGTCTATTTAGAGTTGAATTTTTCGGCGACCTAAATTCCCTAATGGATGGGGATCAACTTCGCCCCCTGGTGGCACGAAGTGTGATACACTTTAAAAATTGCTACTGCTAATATTAACTAACCTAACCTATCCTGACCTATTTTTGTACATTTTTACCACGTCTGTCCTCTTGGACTATCTGATATACAAGAAAAAAGTCTAGTTTTCACGTAGTAATTCATGAATATATTTTTTTGCAAACAAAAAGTAAAAAGAAATAATAGCTGATATTTGCTTATAATCACAGTGACCCCATGACGCCAAAAGCGCATAAATACCTATAGTTACCTAAAAGTGAAAAAAAAACAAGCATCTGACCTATATATGTGAGCCAGTTTGTTTTAAAAAACGCAAAACGCTACGCAACATAATTAAAAGTATCTCGAAAAAGCGACAGATTTTCTTTAGAGAAAGATCTTCTTTATTTAACTTCATTGACTACATAATGAAAATCGAAACCGTACCCCCTTCTCCTCCATACTGAAAGAGTCAAATATGGGTGCGGTCACTAACCATTAAACACTGCAATAAGTTGCCGCTTCCATTCATTCGACGTCCGTGTAAAGATGTAGTTCTAGGCGATACGGTAGCTCACGCCTCGCAATCATGAAGATAATAATTAAATTTAGCGTTTCACAACACGTTTACCAAGTATTATCTCTGTAGATGGTTTTTATTTTACTATTTCTATGTTTCACTTTGATATTTCAATTAGATACCTAATTAAGTCTGCGCGTAAGGTCAAGTAAAAACAAATTATACATACGACTTCGTACACGTCAAATACGTAGGTATGATGATATTTGTTTACGTTGATTTAAACTTAAAGGTGATAAATAATATGAAACTTTTTTTGTTTTGTAAAATGGGCAAATAATTATAAAAACGTTTTCTACACTCATAGCCCCATAGTAGGATTTCCTTCTGTGTCGTGGGCGCCCACCAAATGCAACTGAAAAAATTAATACAACCATTATAAAATATAGTTTTAAAATATAGTATCTTTTAATAAAATACTATATTTTAAAACCGAAACTAGATTTTTGGTCGAAACTGGCCGAAAACGAACTTTCGCTCGGGCACTGATATTTTTGTAGCCTCCATTTATCTTTTTCTTTATTTCTGTAAGATTTTATTTGCTTATATTTCAGCATAGAAATGTTGGCAACCCATTAAAAAAAGACGCTTTCTACACTCATAGCCCCACACTAGGATTTTCTCCTGTGTCGTAAGTGCCATGCACACACAAAGACAAATACACAAACACCGGCCGGGAATCGAACCCGGGACCCATTGCGCGTTAAATCGGTATGGTAACCGCTCGGCCATGGGGGCCTCATTAGGATATAATCACGTTTTTCTTTAAGTATCGTAGTAGCGCACCACGTATTCCTAGTTGAAAATGACCATTGACATTTATAATCAACCATGGACAGGATTTGAGTCCGACCTGAGGTCAGTCCTAAATTTGTTTAGTTTGCTACCCTTGCCGACTAAGCTGGAACGTCTCGCTCTCCCTTACCACATCTGTCGACCAAAACAGTAGCATAACGCTGCTGTTAGGACGCAGAAATATCTGTGGCAGTTGTGCCTCCGGATCGTAGTTCAAATATGAAAAATGAATAAAAAACAAGTCCAAATACTTATAACAGAATTATTATTCGTGTTTAGTAAATGTTTACGTAATTTGACATTTTTAGATACGCGTCTAAGATCCTAAAATGAACATATCTGCAATTTCCAAATAATGAAAATAATTTTTTTCTTGAAAAAAATACAAGTAATTGAAAGCCAGTACTTTATTCTGCCAAGATTATATTTGTTGATTCCAATCGCTTAATTCACAATAAGAGCAGGGGTGAATGCCTTTAAGACAAAGCCACGCTCTCTGCAAAATATCACAATAATTAATGTGTATGCACAAGTGGTATTGGCTACAAAGGAAAATACTTTTGAATTGGATCTCCATCTCATTTTCTTTGCCCTCAGAAACTGAAATCAAAATTAAAAGCAAATTTATCGAAATTTAAAAATATACAACCGTTTTTTTTAAGTATTGTACTCGGGAAAGAATTATAAGGATACGACATTCTATAAATATAAAATTTCAGTACATATTTTCATTTTGGATAGAACCCAGTGTTCGGCAATATAATTATATACACTTGTTATTGTGATTGAATGTAAAATTCTCTTAGCCAATAGTAAATTATTTAATTTTAACGGTCAACAATTATTTCAGGTTTTTATGACTGTCTTTCTACTTGCATCCATCAACGTTGGTTAAACCTATTATTATGATAACATACGCCCAAGTATTAACTAATTCATTATAATTCAATTCAATGTGGCCAAGATTACCAAAGTACCTAAGTAGGATCTATAGGTACTTACTATGCCTACACTAATATCCAAATAGAGACACAATACAAAAGATACGTTATTCTCATCATGCGCGATGCAATTGAGAGGTCATCGGCCGCTCTAACAATATTGACACAGGCAAGAAGAACCGATATCACCGCATACAAATATCGTATCCAAATACGATAGTTGTGATGTGTGGGGACTAAAAGATCCATTTAAATATCGCGTAGAGGTTAACGGCTACGTCTTCCTGTGTTATTGTTGGTTTAATTGTGTAGGTGACTTTGAAGTTTATGCCGGGACGCCTTGGTGTTTTTCGTCATTTTAACCTTTCGTTCTACTTTGAATACCTAATGAGACGTAGGTAAAGTGAATGGATTTAACATAGATATAACATTAAATTAAATAAAAGAACTCAATAAGTATTCTTTTAATAAATGAGGTATCTAACTTTATCTACAAATGTCAATAAAGCCACAAAATTACTCGTGATATTACCTACTTATTACTATTGTTGTTTTAGGTGACTGCAATTTTATGGTGGATAAAGGTATTTAATAAAAATAAATGTAGATCAAATGTCCTATGGGGCTTAACTATGGAGGTTCAACATGTAAGCAAAGTAAAGAAAGTCATCTATCACAATACCTATTCCGTGTTGTCTGTCTTTACTTGTGTATAAGATATACAAAATTAAACCTATTAAACCATTACAGGAATCATTAGATACTGTAAGGAAGTACGAAATCATACAAGAAAAGCGCGATTTATTCTCAAACGAAAGTGAAAGAAAGTCGTATGACCAATACATCATTTTCATCACGCGATCAACATAGCGGAAGCGTTGGCGCGAAATTGAATCTTAACTTTTTTCTTACTCGCGAATGCAGCGAAGACATTCCTGCCGGCCCGTGTCAGTTACCGCTGTATTCGTTAAGAAAAAACGCTGAACGTCATGCAATTACACACTAGCCACGATAATAGTCAGGCGAGACGTTACTTCTGCTGGTATTACTCAACTACTGTTACTGCTATACGTTTAGGTATTTTCTATTTTTTGCTTGAACGTACAAAAACATATTAATGTATTATTTATACGTGAAACGTAATCAACGGTCACATTATTAAATATAACTAATGAAAGGGAATTCTGATAAACTGTCCAGCAAGATAGCATGAGGAAAGTAAACATTATTATTATAGTTTAACATATATCTAGTATCGGTCTAAAACATCGATTTGGACAACATCCATTGTTTGAGATTACCCGCAGCCACCCTAGTCTATATTTTGTAAACTAACGCGTGAACATCCCGTCTGTCTATTTTTTCCGTTACCGACGCCATGTTTGTAAACGTCAGCTCCTGTTCATGAATGAATTTCGCGCGATTTCCGCAATTTGTGCAAACGTTTAACAATGAATGTGGTAGGTCATATATTTACTTACAATCAATAAACTATTTTAACAAATTAATCTATCGTGACATTGCTTTCGGTACCGGACTTCTACAAATTTATTCACAGGGTTTTACCATGTATGTAGATCGCGTCCATACATACTTCCTTCATACTTATTCCGTCGTCGCAACATGTTTAGGTATTTCAGTTTAACCGATTAATGACAAATAATTAATAAATGACATAATATACCAACGTTATGCCTTTCATGGTATTTAGGTAATTTTCCTTATTGATTTGCTGTTATGAATGAAACTGTGAATTAAATAATAACTCAAATGACTATAATTAATTTACTATGTTCTTACCTACTATATAAATAAACATTATATTACGATTTAATTCATTCAATACAAAAACAATGTTTATGACAGAAATTATACGCTCTATGATATATCATGATCATATGATGATATCATTTTATTAGTAATTTGTATAATTGTTAGCCAATATCCTATAAAGGGCGCAGAGACACTGCGCCCTTATATGGGATGCCCTACTACATTTGTATGTAAGTATGTACACAAACAAAGGGTCTCCTCCCCTTCTATATATATTCCTCATAATCCTCTCGTGCTATACATTATCTGTTTAATATATTGAAAAAAAGGTAACTTTATTAGATGCTGGTGAATTTTTAAATAGTAATTAGATATTAGTAGGTAGGTATTATTGTACTTCCAAACCTAGATATGTAAAAATACGTTTAAATAAAACACCTGTCGGTAGGCTCAATTAAAATACATTTTTTTAATGATTAACAAAAAGTATGTTCGTCCCAACTGACTGTTTGCTTCAATCCGTATAATCTGTTTTTAGGCGTTATCAAATCGATTAATGTCATGGTAAAAGATTAAACTGTATTTTTAAGACAACATGATTATTTACCAGATATTTTTAGTACGATAGTACTGATGTAGGTTCTTTATGTTTGTTTTATTTTATATAGGTAGGTAATGAATAAGTACAATCGCAAAATATTGTCTTGATCCATTTATATCTCTTTCAAATTATTCAATTACTCTTATAAGACGAACCGAATTTAGATAAGACTCCAATGAAGGAATATGTTCAAGTAAGATAGGAAAGCCGAATTGGCCACGTGTTGACAGATGGAGGGTGATGTGTTTGCTCAAGACGTTTGACCGATTACTGAGGTCGACCGTAAGATGCCCCTCTCGTCCAAAGGTGGTATTTATTTGAAAGCATTTTTTATAGAAACAAAACTTTTATAAACTCCTACTCCTCCGAACCTATATCAAGGACATAAATATAGTAATAGTATTCTACATATTATGTATTAGGTAGGATACTTAGATATATTGCTACGTAGGTACTCATCGGCTTTAGACCAATATCATATAGAAAAAAGTAAAATATTAACATTTTTCTAAATGAAGGAAACTTTATTATACTACGCAAATATATATACTACTATACTGTATTATACTATGCGAAAACTATAATATCTATAAATGTAATGTAAGTACTTTATGTATTATGTAGTAAAATGTTGAAGTGTTATATTAGATACTTTAATAACTACCCATTAAATATGAACCGTATGCACCGACCGCAGTAGGTAAGTACGAAGAGCGAGAACCCCAATACTAAGTACGAATGAAATGACCTATAGTAGGTATGGTAACACAGTAACAAGGTGTGTACATATTATATATCTAATTTAATTTTAGTTCTTTTGACTAACACATAAGATTAAAACTATATATACCTACGTACCTATTGATATGATTCAAGATACATTACTTGATATCTTGATTCATATTAATAATGATAATGGCGGTTGAAAATTCCTATGTATTTATCACTACGGGCATGTGTTGCTTGATAATTGATTTGTCATCATTACAGAATTGAGAGAATGGATGTGTTATCTACCGTAACAAATATATAAATAATAAATTTAAAATAAGTGACAATAGGTATATATGATAAGTAAAAGTTGAATAAAATAAAATGATACCATTATACATTATTCATACCATTATCCATGAATTATCTTAAAAGATCAAATGAAAAATCTATACTAATAAACATATATTAATAAACATTGCTATAGTAATAAAAGATGATTAATATCACTTTAGGCATACCAATAATAGATAATAATGTATATTAGAATTACAAATAAACGATAACTCACAAAGTAATTGATAACGATAAAGCAAGTGATAAGTTTTAAGAGCGAAGCATCGATGTAATCTTGTTTTTTATTCATTTACATTATAAAAATATTAATCGAGGAATATTTGTATTAATTATGTTTTAGGATCTTAGCTAGCCAAAACTTTTTATACCTTAACCTAATAATACAAAGTTACAGACATTTACCATTTTCTTATTCTTTATCAAAAGACTTTTCAATTAAATAAATTACCTTACGTCTTACCTTACCTTGCGTTACCTTAAATCTTATTAGTTACAGAATGCCTGACATTATAATGAAGTCATACTTATATCATTGAATCATTGCTTAGTACATTACGCACTTCGATTTAAGTTACCTAATCTACTACATGGAAATATCCATGCTAATATATTCCGACTACATATAATATAATTTTAAAGATGACTAATTAAAGATATTAGTTATATCGAAATTGTACGTTATTTGCACAATACTAATATTCATCAGATGTAAAAAATATATAAATTCAATAAGCTAAAACATGACCTAATCTAACATAATTTCTGATATTTATATTGACATAAATGATTTTTTAATCTCTGATAAGCCACCAGAGTATATTTTCGCCACAAATGCTGACGCCATATTGTTTTATTAATCTCATTGATAACACGCGCTAAATAATGTCGATAAAGACGGAACCACTCAGGCAGGCATCTCCATAATATCATTTCGCTCTCAACAATGATCCACCTGAACTCGCCCGTCGGACAATCTGTAGCAGGGCGACGAAACGATCGATGCTATCCGTCTCACTCACTCGCTCACCGCGCGAGATGCGCTCTCTCCTTCTCCCCGCGCGCGTTCTCGACCAATCGGAGGCCATCTTCTGCTCCCCCGAGAGCAGAGCGACAGTGCGTACTCTCATCACAATCACAAGGAGACGACATCTCGCCGTGCGAGGTTGTCGTCCGCGAAGATGCGGTACACATCCAACGCGACCGAACGTTATTTTTAAACCCTGCAATAGTGCCTTAGAACATTTTTAGTGTTTAGAAAACTGTATCTGTGCTCAATTATAACCAAGTTACCGTGTTTTGTGAGAGACTGGGAATACTGGAAGCTCCGGTGTGCGAAATTGGACTTTTTGTTATAAATAAAGCATTGGCTGATAGCGCAAAAATCATCCACGATTGGGTAAGTTATTCCGATTAGATTACAATGCAAATTATCGTTTGTTACTGTCGACGGGTCGTGTTTTTAAGTGCTTGTGTACACTTGTTTATTATAATCGAGTAGGCTCCGCCAGACGCGGCTGTTCGCTTTTCAAATCTTTTGACCCTCAGTCCGTGAAAAAATACGCGATATTAAAAAAAAGTAAATAGAAAAATAATTTTGCAGAAATTAAGAAATAATGGATTCTTGTGAAATAATTGCAATAAATCGGAAGCTTTTCAAGGAAAACTTTAGAAAAAACTGTGTGTGCGTTCCAATTACAGAAAAATATGAAATTTACATTTGTATTGCGAACATTTTGATAAATAGGTTATTTTGTGCATGTTTTAAAGAGTTCAGAAGATATGAAGTATAAAACTAAAACCAAAGAAAAAATATTTTGTTCTAAGAATTATTGCCTAAAATAATGTTTACAACTTGTATATATTTATTTATTTAAATACGTATGTTATTTACGTTTTTGATAGATTTTTTAACATATTTTTATTTTTTATGTTATTGTAACATAATAAAAATCTAGATCTAATTTAGATCATAAATAATAGTGGTCAAATGTCGTACATAATTTCCAATTAATTTAAAAACCTATATTTTGGCCTTTTATACCTATATTAATTGAATCCGTCGGCACCAGTTCACAAACCCGACGAAATTAAAAAATGACGAACACTTTCTTTTGTGTATTCTTTTGTAAAACTTATTGTAATTAAATTAAAAAAAGTAAACAAATAGCATTCCTATCTACGAAATGCACTGCCTATAAGGAAAAATTACTTTCCAATTTCGGTCAATTCTTACTGGAATGTTATGTTAAATAATTTATTCATTGGAATTATACTTTTATAAAATAGATAAAATTAGGTTTATATATTTATTAAATGCAGTACCTAGCTTCCGACTTTTTTTTCTAGTAAATTGAGTATCTGCTTATCCATTTTTAATACAAGTAAATATAAATAAACAAAGATTTTAAACATTTCTTTATACAAAAATATAAATTCGAAGTTCAAATGCGAGTCCAATAAGAATTTAAACTATTCCAACTTTAATTAAACACTTAGTTTAGTATTGAAATAAAAAAAAGCTGCCTACAAATAAATTTAAATATTGATTTAGTCTGTAGACAAAACCTAAATTAATTTATTTACTAATTGACGTATATTTAAAACGATTGTGATTTATATATTATCGACGATAATTTGTCGTTAATAAATATGTATTACCAACTTTAAAAATAATGTTAATTTATTTGAATTTAAGAAAAGCCCAATGACAATGACAATATGTTTAATTTTGATGTATCTATATAGCCAGCTTTTGTCTATTTCGAAATTAGCTCTTATGAAAAAATACCTTTATGGTTTAACGTTTTTGAACAAAATTTTCCTCGTTTATCGCTTTTCCATTATTGTAAATCGTAAAGATCCTTTTTGTAGTTTAAAACAAGAAAGCTGAGAAACAGACAGACAGGCGAGATCTGTCTTATACTAAGTAAAGAAGTGAAAATTTTACTAATTACAATGAACAGTCAAATAATTCCTATAATATCTATCATATCTACCTACTAATTAGTAAAGTAGGCTCATAAAAACTGAGCTTATTTCTACGTACACATTTTCCTAGAATTAGCTAATAAATATGACATGATGATAATGACTTCTAATAAGACACTTTTTTAACTGGTGTATCATTTTTACCCATTAACTAATTGGTGAGACTAATTTTATTAGACTGTCCCTTAAACAGGTACACCTGTATGTACTTAACTATAATTTAAAAAACTTCAATTTATAGATTATAGAGAATTTATAGATTAAGATAAAATTAGAGGTACCATGGTTCTGCTCTTTGTGCCTTTGGATTTTTACGCAAATTGACGGCGGTTCTTCGTCTAATAAGAGTATTAAGTATTTCTAGCGTGAAGCAGTTCTTGCGTTTCGGTGGAAGGTTGTGGATGCCGGCTCACTTGTATTTGAGGCGAACGTCCTAGTCGTCGGGAGTAGCAACGTATCTGTGATCGACTTTACATAGAACACCTATTCTGTACGAAGGCGGCAGTGACCACTTACCATCAGGTGAACTGCATTCCCGTTTGCTACTTCAGTCTGATAAAAAGAGCGTAAGAGAGACTAACGTACCTTAGGCGTTCCTACTCGTCCTTAAGGTCAGCAGCAGATCTGGCGGACGTCTTGTAGGACTCCTATCTGGGGCAGATTACAGATGTCCAAAGATGTAATGGGTACTTACTATACTACATACATTTAATAGACTGCTTTGCTTAAATAGACTGCAAACTTCTTTATTTCTATAATATACTATACTAATGTTCCAACTTATTTACAAAAAAAAAAACAATGAAAAATAAGATTTTGAGCGATATATAAGTCGCCAATCGGCGATTTCTTCCTGACAACATTGAGGGTTGAAAGCGGGAATGAAAAATATAATAGTTACAGCACAAATAATAATTTAATAGGTAAATAGCAGTTAAAATTTACAAGGTGGTAGAACGAGAATGGTACGATGGGAGGTACAACCGCCAAACCTATTTCTAGCGTGAAGCAGTTCTTGCGTTACAGTAGAAGGTGTAGTTGCCGGCTCTTTTTGCATGACTCGATCATCTCAGCCCTCGGGAGTAGCAACGCATCTGTGATTTACATTAGATAGAAACTCTGTTCTATATAAAGTTGCTTACAGATGTCCGTTAGCGGCAATGACCACTTACCATCAGTTGGACTGCGCTCTCAAAAGCTACTTCAAATTTATAAAAAAAAACTCAAAAGTTGATTCGACTAATCTTATTAGACTGTACCTTAAACAGATAGGTAGTATTTATACCTACCTATTTAAGTACTACCTACCTGTACCCGTATGTACCTACCTATATTTTGAAGAACGATATAATTCAAAGTAGGTAATATCTGTTTATTCCCAACGCTGGGAATAAACAGATATTACTTTGAATTATAGCTACTTCAAACTTCTAAAAAACAATTTTAAAGTTGGTTCGACTAATCTTATTAGACTGTACCTTAAACAGGTAGATAATACCTATTTAAGTACTACCTACCTGTACCCGTATGTACCTACCTATATTTTAAAGAACGATATAATTCAAAGTAATATCTTTTATTCCCAGCGTTGGGAATAAACAGATATTGTCTCTATGCTTCGTGCTAATGATTACATAAACCACAGATAACTGATCAATCAAGGTAATGATCTGATAAGAGTCGTGTCATCTTATTGAGACATCATATCTCGTAACAGTTCTCAAGTTAGGGATTAGGTATAACAGGTTGTTTGGTGTCTAATCTGTATTTTTTGTAGAATGCGGCGGTATGTGGATTTTTAATTTTCATGACGCAGCATCGCTGTAACAGCGATTCTTAACTATTTGACCACGAGGGGATCTTGTGCACAATAGTTTGAGATTTAAACAAAATTAACCAAATTTTGCTTTTTGCAAAATGATTTAATACCTCCGATCCCATAGCCCGATCTACTTTTAAAATCTCGCCTCTAGTTTTTCCCTATTAGTACAGAATACTTGCAAATTTAAAAACTTTGCGCTGGTCCGGTTGTCGGTTTTCAATCGAACACTTTAGAAATCCCTTCTTTAAAATAATACTTTTTTGAAATTACGATAACCGTAAATCTCGATCTTCTCTATTTATCCACTTCATTATGTCGCATCAAATTAAATTCATGAACAGATTTTACATTTGATTAATTGGGTACCCATCTTTCAACGTTAGCACCTGACTCTGCTTTATAAAAGTGGTGTAAAGCTACTTTTGGTGTTTTAAGGATGTGGTAACACAGAAAGGTACGAGTAATCACGAATTTGTCCCAGAGTAGCATTGCTGTATCTTTTAGAAGTGGTCATAAGTTGTTGTTCATAAATATTGACGACCCGCGTGGTCGAGCGGTCACCATACCGGTCTGACGCGCAATGGGTCCCGGGTTCGATTCCCGG